>RJWJ010009722.1:25708-49200 GCA_004363605.1 Indri indri | reverse complement strand
TTTTTCTTGTGTAACATTTTAATTACTTTAATAATTTTTTCAGTATATTCTCTTGAGTTATTTTCTTAGTGATTGCTTTAGGGGTTAGATATACTAACCTTAACTTATCAGAATCTACTTCAGATTTATACTAAATTACATGAGATATGAAAATTTTCCTCCTAAATACTGTATTCCCAATTCCCTTTTTTGTGCTATAATTTTATACATATTACATTCATATATGTTATAGTCCCGACAATACATTACTATAATTTTATTGTATATGATTTTATGTCTTTTAAAGAACCCAAAAGAAGAAAGGAGACCAAGTATATGTTTATAGGGTTTGTTATATTAACCTTCTTACTTAACATTTCTGCTTCTACCTTCACCTATCTTAAACTATTTTGTGAACTCTGCATTCTGCCTGATTCCACCATCTTGAATTTCCCTGAAGTCTGTAATAATTCCAATCACTCAACTTACCCCAGCCCCCAGTTTTCTACTCATTGCTTTTATACTATGCTAATAATTGGGCATCATTAGCCTACCCCCAGTGTAGCCCTTCTAAGTCTCCATCTTCATTGGAATATTTTATCTATAGCTATATAACACAGATCTGAATTTTAATGACAAGTTCTATTGATTTCTGTCACTTTAAAAATGAGCACTCTATATCTTACATCTGAAGAGCTCCCTTGTATTTATACATTATTTTTTAGTGAATGACGTATTCTTCAGCAAATACACAAGCTTTATCTATGTCTGCTTAAAAGAAGATTAAATTGATGTGATGAAATAAGATCCCTGTATTCCTTGGGAATTTGTGTCAATTTGTCCTCATCGAAGTAATAAGACTGGTGTTATGTAGTAGAAAAGAAAAAGTAACTATTCCTAGTGAAAATAAAAACATGATATTACAGAAAAAATATGAAAAATATGTTTTGTTTTGCTTTTTTTTTTTGAGACAGAGTCTCACTCTGTTGCCCGGGCTAGAGTGCCGTGGTGTCAGCCTGGCTCACAGCAACCTCAGACTCCTGGGCTCAAGCGATCCTTTTGCCTCAGCCTCTCGAGTAGCTGGGACTACAGGCATGCACCACCATGCCAAGCTAATTTTTTTTCTATATATTTTTAGTTGTCCAATTAATTTCTTTCTATTTTTAGTAGAGATGGGGTCTTGCTCTTGCTCAGGCTGGTCTCGAACTCCTGAGCTCAAACAATCTGCCTGCCTCAGCCTCCCAGAGTGCTAGGATTACAGGCGTGAGCCACCGCATCCGGCCTGAAAAATATGTTTTCAATACTATATGTTTGAAATAGGAAGAAGGTAAATTTGCTAAAAATCAATTCACTAACAGCCAATACTCTGGAAATCAATTCGCAAAACAACCAATCACTCAGTGACCAATGAAGCAATGACTAAAGACACTGAAAACACAATTTTCCCTAATTACTCACAATGACTCATTCATTAAACATGACATTAAATTAGGTCATCCCATATCTGATTATCTTTGGTAATAGACATTTTATTATACAGAATATCATATATTAGCCTATGGTAATTAAAACTTGTTACAACATTACCTGGTCACTAACTTTGTTTTTAAAGCTTCTGATTAGCACATGGATAAGGTTTATTTTAGGTTTTATTCAGAGTTAGAAGAATAAATAACTTATTTAATAAACATTGTACAATTATGAAAACATATTTCAGAGCCTGACTGTAACATAGGCCTTGAGGATTATATCATGGGCCTTCCTAAGAAAGGTGTACTGCACTTTTTGGACTTAGGAAAATAAGTCTTTTTCTTGGATGCAACCCCAAATTTATTTATAGTACTTTATTGTGACTTCAGAGTATCATAAGATGTCTACTTTTTTATCATAATTACTATTTATAATAATAAATCATATCAACATATAATAATGAAAATGAACTCACTTCTGTGGGAAAGTAACAAAGATCATTAAATGATAAATTAAGATATATCAGTTGGAAAGCCAAAGATGTTAAGTCTGGGCAATTCAGGATAAAAAAGCCCTGAAAGAAAGTGACAGGACATAACATGTTAATTAACAATGCACAAAATATTTTACACAAGAATAAAACAAAATGAGCACATAATCTGAGTGACAATGTTTGACACAATATACTAATAAGCCTATACTCAGCTTCTATTCATTTTTTAGTTGGTCATAATAATAATTTCTTAAGTATGCACAAGATAGAAACACAAAATAAAAACACTACTAAGTAGTTATGTATGTGATAAGTATAGTGCTATATGTATTACAACATCGTTTCAATCAGTAGCAAGCAAACATTTATGGATTGCCTGCTACATGCTGAAATATAAGTAATGGAGTCTATTTTATACTTCTTTATTCCCTTTTTTAGTCTCTATTTCTATTTCTCTGTTATCTATCTATTAATGTAACGTGCACCTAAAACTTCTTGTTAAATATGCCAATTTCTGACTGAGGAAATATGTCTTGCTATGGGCTGAATGTTTGTGTCCCCCACCACCAAATTCATATGTTGAAGCTCTGATGCCCAATATTACGAAAGTGGGACCTTTGGGAGGTAATTAGGTTTAGATGAGGTCTTAGGGATCCCCATGATGAGTTTTTTGTCCTCATAAGAAGAGGAGCAGACCAGAGCTTTCTCTGTGTCTGCCCCATGAGGATACAGCAAGAAGGCAGACATCTGTAAGAAAGCCTTCACCAGGAACCAAATCTACCAGCACCTTAATCTTGGACTTCTTAGCCTCCAGAACTGCAATAAATAACTTTTTGCTTTTTAAGCCACCCATCCATGGTATTTTGTTGTAGCAACTGACTATGCTATATCTAGTGTCCTCCCCCACCCCACCACAAGTATCTTTAATACTCCAGGACAGTTGGAATATTTGTTTCTCAGAGGGCATAAAATTGGTAGTGATCAACTGAGTGGACCAAGGAACTCTAACACTGGAGGATAAAACCTCGGCTTGTAGGGAAAGGAGGAATCATTGCCAAGGCAGTATGCTGTGGCATGTACTCTATAAAAATAAAAAAGTTCATGGCTAAGGAACCTCGGAATTGATGGCACTGGGTTCAAGACTAAGTTATTATCAGAAGTATTAATATATATATATCACTGTTTATACGTTGGTAGTAGACAAAAGCAAGTGCCTTTTGTTCCTGTCATTAAACATTTTTCTCTTCTCTAGAGAACTAGTGGTACACCAAGTTAGGTAGCAGAAATGTGTCTGTCACAGGCTCTAATTATCCTACTTAGTGTGCTTAGATGACCTCCCTTGGGTAAATGTAAACCCACTGGCTTTACATGTCCTCTTGCCTGGAAAGCTCTTCCCCTATCCATTTCATGAACTATTGTCTCACTTCACTGAGCTGCCTGCTTCTTGTCAACCATTTGGCCACAAATCATCCAAAACGGAAGGCCTTCCCCAACCTATCTATCATAAATGGCCACCTCTCAAATCAGTGCCTGATCTGTGGCTCCCTGTCCCCTCCACTTGCTTTACTTTGCTTCGTAGCTCTTAACACCACAGGACATACTACACATAAATGTATGTATGTATGTGTGATCTCACTACCCTAAAGTTAAAGCTCCATGAAATAGACATTTTGTCTGTTTTGCTCACTGATACATAGTGAGATGGTTTATCACTGGTACATGGAAGGTTTTTAATAAACATGGACTGAACAAGCATGCTGGTGACATGCTTTTTGTACAGCCTTCAGAACCATGAGTGAGATAAATCTCTTTTCATTATAAATTACCCAGCCCCAGGTATTTCCTTTATAGAAATGCAAGTGGAGTAATACAATGTGGCTATTTCTCCACCTTTAAATGAAGTAGGTTTATTTGTTTCACTTAATACACACACACACACACACATACACACACACACACACACACACACTCTCTCTCTCTCTCTCTCTCTCTCTCTCTCATTTAATTTTTAGGGGATGATTTGTTTTGTTTTTCGTTTTGGTTTAAGTTTTAATTATTAAAAATTTTATATAGTTCCAAAGTCAAAACTATAAAATGAAGATCATTCAGAGAAGTTTAGCTTGTATCCCCCTTCTCTCCACACAATTTTCACATATTTATAACATTTTTGTTTTCTCCTACCATTTTTTCTTATTGAAAATATTCCCTCCCTTTTTGTTAAACAGACTGTTTCCTACCATAAATATTGTCAGTACTTTTTCTTTTTAACTTAACAATATATCATGAAAAGCACTTCAGAGTAGTGTATAGTGCTCTTTGTCACTCCTCTTGTACTTTTCTCTCTTACAGCTCTCTCTTTTGTGTAGAAATATTAATATCATAGTTTATCTAACAATATCCAATATCCAATATCCCTTTTGCTATTACAAATCATGCTGCAATAAATAGTCTAGGCATACATCATTTTATACTTTGCCAGTTTACCCTTAGTTTGGATTCCTAAAAGTGGAATGGCTAAGTAAAAGGGTAAATTTGATAAATATTCTAAATTCTCTCTATAGGGGTGCACCATTTTGAATTTCTACCAGCAATGCTACAACCTCACCAGTAAGATTTGCTATCAAACTTTTCCCAATCTGTTAAAGAAGAAATTGTATCTCTGTGTAGTATCAAAGTGCATTCCTCTTATTTTGAGTGAGGTCAAGAATTTATTCGTATTTGTAAGGATAATTTGTATCTGTTTCAGTGAACTATCTGTTCGCATATTTTGCCCATTCCTTCTGTTGGATGTTAGTGTAAATGGAATTATCTTCTTAATTTCCTCAACTGGTGTACAGAAATACAACTTCTTAATTGTTCATTGTCAGAGTACAAAACTACAACTGATATTTTGTGTGCATCTTATAGCTTATAACTTTCCTGAATTTGTTTATGTGATCTAATAGCTTTCTTATGGATTCTTTGAGATTTTCTATATACATTAAAAGAATTATGCCATCTGCAAATAGTTTTATTTCTTCCTTTTCCAATTTGGATGCCTGTTCTTTCCTTTTTTGCCTAATTGCTCTGGAAATAGAACTTCCAACACAATATTGTATAGTAGTGGTAGAAGCATTCTTCTTTATCTTGTTCCTGAAGAACTCTCTTTAGCATTATTTATGGGGCAGGTGTACTAACAACAAATGCTCTCAGCTTTTGTTTATCTGGAAACTTCTGAATTTGTCCTTTGTTTTTAAAGGATACTTTTGCTGGATACAAAATTTTGGTTGACAGATTGCTTTCTTTCAGTATTTGAAAAATGTCATACCATTCCTTTCTGGCCTTCCTGGTTTCTAGTAAAAAACTGGCTGATAATTGTATTGTAGATCCCTTGTACATGTCAAAACACTTCTTGCTGCTTTCAAGATTCTTTCTTTGACTTTGGCTTTTGGCAATTAGATTATCTGGCCCAATGTATTTCTCTTTGTATTTATCCTTATTGTAGTTTCTTCAGCTTCCTGGATGTATAGATTCTTGTCTTGAATCAAATTTGTAGAGTTTTTGACCATTATTTCTTTAAATATTCTTTCTACTCTTTCCTCTCTTTTTTTCTGGGACCCCATTGTGTGTATTTTGATACAATTGATGGTGCCCTAGAGTCCCTAAGACTCTGTTTATTGACCTTCATTCTTTTTCTTTCTGTTCTTCATACTTGTTAATTTCTATGGACCTATTTGCTAGTTCTATGATTCTTTCTTCTGCCTGATCAAACCTATTATTGAAACTTTCCAGTGAGATTTTCATTTTGGTTATAATTTTTCAGCTCCGGAATTTCTTTTTAATTCTTTTTTTGCCATTTCCATCTTTTTATTGATAATCTCTGCTCACATATTATTATTCTGATTTTCTTTAGCTCTTTGTTTGTGGTTTTCTTTAGCAGTTTGAGCATATATGACAGTTGACTTAAAGTCTTTTTTTTTCTAGTAAGTCCAAAGCCTGTGCTTCCTCAGAGATAGTTTCTATTAATTTCTTCTGTGAATGGGCCATATTTTTGCATGTTTCATAATTTTTGTTGAAAACTGGACACCTTGAATATTATAATGTGGTAACTCTGGAAATTACATTCTTCCCCCTCTTTGGCATTTGTTTTTGTTGCTTGATGTGAGCTGTTGATTAATATTAATATTTTTTTCTAAATTATTTTTGTTAAGTCTGTGTTCTTTGTCACGTGTTGTCTTTGAAATATCTGCTCCTTTAGTTTGTTTTCAGTTACTGTTTTGACAAAGATTTCCTTGCACATCGCAAGAGGAATAGGGAGAGAGAGGGAAAGAGAACCTCTCCTTATCTTTTCAAATTGACTCTGTGTTAAGGCACTCCTTCAGCACTTAGCTAGGCCATTTACAACTCTGCCTTAGCCTTCACTTCCTGCTTGTACTGCACCAAGAGGTCAGCCAGATGTGAAAGCTTGGCCTTCTCAGGTCTTTTCTTAGAATGCATCTAGCACTGGGCATGCATGTGGCTTTCCAAATTTTCCAGTATATGTAAGCATTTTTTAATACCCTAATTTTTCAAAGAAACTCTCTCTGCAACTTTTCCTGATTTTGAAATTTTCTATGAGTTTGAGCCTATATGAAAATAAAGTTTAATATAAAAGAGCATAGGTTTTGAGGCCAGAGAGCTCTAGGTTCAAACCCAAGCTCTCTGACTTGCTTACTGTGTGATCTTGTGCAAGTTACTTTCATTGAGCCTCAGTGCTTTTACCTCTAAGATGAACATTATAATATCTACTTGGCAGAATTGTAAGTTGTAGAAGTAACGTGTAATTGGTATATAATGGGAGCTTAATAAATTGAAACTAGTATTATTGCTATCCATCATATAGAGCTTATGTTTAGTGAAAAGCCAGCATAGTACTAGATTTGTTACAGGACCAAAGACTGCTGGTAACTTAAAAATATGTTAAATCTGAATTCCATTTCTCTTACCATGCTAAGTAATGGAAAAAGCACTATAATTATTTCAAATCTGAGCATCTTTTAATGCTGAAGGCAATCTAGGACAGATAGGTTTAGAGATGCAATTAGAATATGTTTCTGAAAAATCTCTATTGCAACCAGAAAGACCCTTCAATGACATAGAAATTTACCTATGTTGGGAAACCTAAAACAAAAATAATTGATAATACAACTGGACATTGTAAATAAAAAGATTTAGCATACCTTAAGATTAAGTGCATTTCTTCCATGTACTTGACAGTTTACTACTGCCAGTTTGGTCATGGCTGTTACTGTTTCATATTGAGTTGTTGTAATAGTCTTGAAACCTTCACCACGTATAACATTTCTATCTGATTCTATTATTCTAGGTTTGATGGAAACTAAATAAACAAAACATGAAACTTAAATGTGTAATCACTTAGAGTGAAAGTTAAAAGGTATTTATGTTAACATTGAGTTACCCTAAGGGATTAGCTATACACAACCTCTGGAAGGGATTCCCCCATAACCCTCATCTACCCAATCTCAGCTGTCTGTTTGACAAATTGAGTGTTGTTTTGTTTTGTTAATTAATATTAGATGGCACAACTGTCTTTCAAAAGGAAAACCCTATGCTCATAGATTTCTATCTGGATAATTTAGATGATCAATCTCAATCTTTTTGGACTATATGTTATACTAAAAATATTTTTTTTGAGACATGGTCTCACTCTGTTGCCTGGGTTAGAGTGCAGTGGTATCATCATAGCTCACTGCAACCTCAAACTCCTGGGATAAAGCAATCCTTCTGCCTCAGCTTCCCAAGTAGCTGGGACTACAGGCATGTGCCACCACACCTGGCTAAATTTAAATTTTTTTGTTTTTTTGTAGAGACAGGGTATCACTATGTTGCCCAAGCTGGTCTCAAATTCCTGGGATTTAGCAATCCTTCTGCCTCAACCTCACAAAGTGCTGGGATTACAGGCATCAGCCATTCCACCCCAGCCAACATTCTAGAATTTTATTATGCATTACGTAAAAAACTTCTTGAGACACAAAATTAATAAAAAAAAATCATATAAGCATAACTCAGCTAGACATCAGCCTCACTTTTTCCTAACATCACCTTGATGCATGATTCAAATGCCCTATGTAATTTAACTCTTAACCTCAGTTTGTAGATCCCCCACAGGAAAAACAAACAACTCAGGAATAAGCCAAAGACCGTCTACATTTAAATTTACTTTTTCATAACCCTTGTGATTTTCACCTTCCATCAAAAATGTCCTATGCAAGAATACACCAAAGTGTGGCAGAAAAATATTTTGAAATTTTATACAATATATTTAACATTCTCAGCCAGTCTGCATTACTTGCATATTTTACAATCTCAGTAACTCCTATGCCATTGCTTCCATGAGAGAAAATAATGCATCCTAGAAGAAAACAATATTTACTTTTTAATTTCTAAAATGGACCCTCTGTGCACATTTCAGATCAATAGATGTGAAAGTTAGCCATAAAATAAAGAAAGATGTACAATGTTATACAGAGATTCCTTGCCTTGAGAGAGGGAATGAAGCAAGAAGGAAAGGAGACTGAGTTCAGACATAAGTCTAAGGTCTGCTCCTTGCTCACCTGTCCTCAGGATCTAAGCCTGAGTAGTTGGTTTTTGAATGGAAAAGACGGAGATGGAGGTGGGGAGGTGATTATAAATTCCCTGATATATCTCTGAAGGATCTGAAGACCCTTAAACTCACCTGAAACTTTCCAAGGAGAAAAACCACCAAAGTAGAGGAAACTCAATAAAACAGAAGAAGATGTGGAAACAACCCAAGTGCCCATCAATATATGAGTGGATTAATAAAATGTGGTATATGTATACCATGGAGTTCTACTCAGCCACAAAAAACAATGGTGATACAGCTCCTCTTGGATTATCCTGGATAGAGCTGGAACCCATTCTACTAAGTGAAGTATCACGAGAATGGAAAAACAAGCACCACATGTATCCACCATCAAATTGGTATTAACTGAACAACACTTAAGTGCACATATAGTAATAACATTCATTGGGTGTCGGGCAGGTGGTGGGGGAGGAGGGGATGGGTATATTCACACTTAATGGGTGCGGTGCACATGTCTCGGGGATGGACACATTTGAAGCTCTGACTCGGGTGGGACACAGGCAATATATGTAACCCAAACATTTGTACCCCCATAATATGCTGAAATAAAAAAAAATTAAAAGAAAACTATAAAAGATAAATCAATTGATATTTACAATGTATTTTACAAAAATACACAATCAGAACAAAATTGAAGGAAATAAAGACTTTCAAAATATGGGAAAAAAAGAAATGGCAGCATGACTTGCTTAGGCTAATGACATAGAGGAAACCCAGAAGATAATTTATGCCACAGACAGGGATACAGAACTACTGGGAGGAATGAATAGTGACCTCAGAATGTCCTGTGGTTGTAGTGTTCCACAGTACATAATCTCCTATTAAATACAGGGATTGAATTATTTTTTAAAATTTTTTTCTTTGAATTTTTTAATATTTTAATAGATTTAGGGGGTACAGATGGTTTTTTGTTGCATGAATAAATTGTATAGTGGTGAAGTTTAGCTTTTTAGTGTACCCATCACCTGAATTGTACCTTGTACCCAACAGTTAATTTTTCATCCCAAACCCCCCTTCCAACCTACCCCTTCTGAGACCCCAACGTCCGTTGTCACTCTGTATGACCTTGTGTAATACCCATTGCTCAGATCCCACTTACATGTGAAAACATGCAGTGTTTGGTTTTTGATCTCAGGTTACTTCACTTGAGATAAGGGCCTCCAGTTATATCCAAATTGCAGCAAAAAGACATTACTTCATTCTTTTTTATGGCTGAGTAGTATTCCCTGGTATGTATGTGTGTGTGTGTGTGTGTGTGTGTGTATACACACACATACACATACACATACACACACACACACACACCATTTTCTTTATCCATTTATCAGTTGGTGGGCACTTAGTTTGGTTTCATATCTTTGCAATTGTGAATTGTGTTGCAATAAACATATGAGTGCAGGCATCTTTTTTTATAAAATAACTTCTTTTCCTTTGAGTAGATCCCCAGTAGTAGGATTGCTGGATGGAATGGTAAATCTACTTTTATTTGTTTGAGAAATCTCCATACTATTTTCTATAGAGGAGGTAGTAATTTACATTTCCACCAACAGAGTATAAACATTCTCTTTTCACTGCATCCACACCAGCATCTATTGTTTTTTAACTTTAATAATGGACATTCTAACAGGAATAAGGTGGTATCTCATTGTGGTTTTAATTTGCATTTTCCTTATGATCAATGATATTGAGCATTTTTTTCATGTTTTTTGGCCATTTGTTTCTCTTCTTTTGAAAAATGTCTGTTCATGTCTTTTGCCTACTTTTTAACGAGGTTTTTTTTTTTTTTTACTTGCTTATTCATTTGAGTTCCTTATATTCTGGTTATTAGTCCTCTGTCAGGACTAATTTTCTCCCATTATATAGGTTGTCTATTCACTCTGATGATTATTTCTTTTGCTTTTCAAAAGTTTTTTAGCCTAATTGTTTCATTTGTCAATTTTTGTTTTTGTTGTATTTGCTTTTGGGGTCTTTGTCATAAATTCTTTACCTAGGCCAATGTTGAGGATAGTTTTTCCCAAGTTTTCTTCAAATATTTTTATGTTTTCATGTCATACATTTAAGATTTTAATCCATCTTGAGTTAATTTTTGTTTGTGGTGGGATATAGGGATCCAATTTCATTCTTCTGCATGAGGCTGTCCAATTTTCCCAGCACAATTTATTGAATAGGGTGTCCTTTCCCCAGTGTATGTTTTGTTTACTTTGTTGAAGGTCAGTTATCTGTAGGTATTTGGCTTTATTTCTGGGTTCTCTTTTCTGTTCCATTGGTCTATGTGTCTACTTTTATACCAGTAGCATCCTGTTTTGGTTACTATCACCTTGGAGTATAATTTGAGATCAGGTAATGTGATGCCACTAGATTTGTCCTTTTTGCCTAGGATTGCTTTGGCTATTCATGCTCTTTTTTGGTTCCATATGAATTTTAGGATTGTTTTTTCTAATTCTGTGAAAAAATGACATTGGTATTTTGATAGGAATTGCATTGAATCTGTAGACTGCTTTAGGCAGTATGGACATTTTAGTAATATTATTTCTTCCATTCCATGAGCATGGGATGCTTTTCCATTTGTTTGTGTCATCTAGAGTTTCCTTCATTAGTGATTCATAGTTCTCCTTAAAGAGATGTTTCACTTTCTTGGTTAAGTATATTATATTCCAAGATGTTTTATTTTTATTTATTTTGCAGCTATTATAAATTGGATTGAATTCTCGATTTCATTCTCAGCTTTGTTTTTGTTAGTGTATGGAAATACTACTGATTTGCCAATGTCTGTGTTGACTTTATAACCTGCAACTTTCCGAATTGATTGATCAATTCTAGGAGTCTTTTGGAGGAGTCTTCAGGGTATTCTAGGTATAAGATCATACTGATGGCAAACAGAGATAGTTGAACTTCCTCTTTTCCAATTTTGATACCTGTTATTTCTTTCTTTTCCATCCTTGCCTTGTTCCAGTTTTTAGGGGGAATGCTTTAAACTTTTCTGTAGTCAGTATGATGCTGGCTGTGAGTTTGTTACATATGGCTTCTATCATTTTGAGGTGTGTTCCTTCTACACCTAGCTTTTGTGGGTTTTTATTATGAAGGAATGTTGGATTTTATCAAGTGCTTTTTCTGCATCTATTGAAATAATCATATGGTTTATATTTTTAATTATGTTTATGTGGTGAATCATAATTATTGATTTGTGAATGTTGAACAATTATTAAGTCCCTGGGAGAAAATCCACCTGATTGTGGTGAATTATATTTTTGATGTCCTTTGGATTTCATTTGTTAGTATTTTGTTGAAGATTTTTACAGCTATATTCATCAATGATATCAGTCTATAGCTCTCTTTTTTGTTGTGCCCTTTCCTGGCTTTGGTATCAGGGTGATACTGGATTTGTAGAATGAATTAAGGAGGTTTCCCTCCTTCTTAATCTTTTGGAATAGTTTCCATAGAGTTAGTACCAATTCTTCTTTGTAGTTCTGGTAGACTTCAGCTGTGAATCCATCTGGTCCTGAGTTTTTATTAGTTGGGAAATTTTTTAATTACTGATTAAATCTCACTGCTCATTATTGCTATGTTTGGAATTTCTATTTCTTCCTGATTCAAGCTTGGTAGTTTGTACATTTCCTGTAATTTAACCATTTTCTCTAGATATTTTAGTTTGTGTGCAAAGAATTGTCATAGTAGTCTCAGATGATCTTCTGTATTTCTGTTGTATCAGTTGTAATGTCTCCTTTTTCATTTCTGATTGAGCTTATTTGAAACAAAAAAAATCAAGACATGAATGAAAAATTTACTAAAAAAATAGATTTTTTTTTTTTAGAAAATATAACAGAACTTCTGGAAATGAAAGAGTCATTTAGGGAATCTCAAAATATAATGGAAAATTTTAACATCAGCCTAGACCAGGTAGAAGAAAGAATTTTGGAGCTTGAAGAGAAGGCTTTTGAATTAACCCAGTCAGTCTAAAATAAAGAAAAAAGAACCAAAATAAATGAACGAAGTCTTAAAGAAACTGGAATTATGTAAAATGCCTGATTATAAGAATCATAGGTATCCCTGAGGGAAAAGAAGAAAAAGTAAATAGCTTATAAAACCTATTTCAGGGAATAATGGAGGAAAACTTCCCTGGTCTTGCTAGAGATTTAGACATTCAGATACAAGAAGCCAGTCAATGAACTCCTGGAAGATTCATTGCAAAAGGATATCACCCAGGCTCATAATCATCACACTGGCTAAAGTCAACATGAAGGAGAAAATTCTGTGAGCTGTGAGATGAAAACATCAAGTAACTTACAAAGGAAAACCCATAAGACTAACAGCAGACTTCTGAGAAGAAACCTTATAAGTCAGAAGAGATAGGGATCCTATCTTTAATCTTCTTAATCAGAATAATTATCAGCCAAGAATTTTGTATCCTGCAAAACTAAGATTAATGAATGAAGGAGAAATAAATTCTTCCCCAGACAAGCAAATGCTAAGGGAATTTGTCACCACCAGACTGTCCCCACAATAAATGCTCAAGGGAAGTTTTAACATTGAAGTGAATGGTCAATACTCACCAGTATAAAAATGTCTAAGAGTAAGAAAAAACTCACAGCTTTTAAAAAACAGCAACACAAGGAAGAATACAAAGCAACTAAATAACAATTGACATAAGGTCTGAGACATTATCTCATATATCATTATTAACATTGAATGTATTAATAAATGGTCTAAATTTCCAACTTAAGAGATCTAGATTGGTGGACTGGATTAAAAAAAAAAAAACAGCCCAAATATCTGTGGTCCCCAAGAGAGCCACTTAACTCATAAATAGTCTCATAGACTCAAAGTAAAGGAGTGGAATAAAATATTCTACACAAATAGAAACCAAAAGTGAGCAGGAGTAGCTATTCTTATATCAGATAAGACAGAATTTAAATCAATAGCAGTAAAAAAAAAGACAAAGAAGGTCATTATATCGGGTTTCCCAAAAGTCTCCATACAAAGGAAAAGTTATGTAAAATTTTGTAATGAATATTTTGTAAGTAAAGGTACATTTAGGTACAATTTCCAATTTTCCCTATGGATGGTGACTTTTGGGACACCTGTATAATAACAAAGGGATTGATTCAACAAGAAGATATAACAATCTTAAATATATATGCACCTAACATTGGAGCTCCCAGATTCATAAAAAAAATACTACTAGACATAACAACAACAACAAAAACAAAACAAAACAGCAATACATTAATTGTGGGAGATTTCAACACTCCACTGACAGAACTATACATATCACTGAGGCAAAAAAATCAATAAATAAACACTAGACTCAAATGGGACTCTAGAACAAATGGACCTAACAAATGTTCACAGAACGTTCTACCCTAAAACTGCAGAATATACATTCTTCTTATCAGCACATGGAACATTTTCCAAGATAGACCATATATTAGGCCACAAAACAAGTCTCAACAAATTTTGAAAAAAATTGAAGTCATATCAAGTTATTTTCTCAGACTATAGTTGAAAAACTGAGAAATCAATTCCAAGAGGAACTCTCAAAACTGTACAACTACATGGAAACTAAACAATCTGCTGCTGAATGATCTTTGGGTCAATGATGAAATTAAGATGAAAATTTTAATGCTAAGGGGAAAGTTTATAGCACTAAACACCTACATCAAAATGACAGAAAGATCACAAATTAACAACCTAACACTACACCTTAAGAAACTACAAAAAGAAGAACCAAACCCAAAACTGGCAGAAGACAAGAAATAGCAAAGATAAGAGCATAACTAAATGAAATTGAAATAAACAAACAAAAAAAACAAAGGATCAAAAAACCAAATAGTTTGTTCTTTGAGAAGATAAGCAAAATTGATAGTGTACTAGCTAGATTAACCAAAAATTATTAATTTCTTATATTTTTTGTGCTGTAAATTTTTATTTGCTTCTTACTTTTAAAACCAAAAATACCAGTTCTCTGGTGAAATTCTCTAATTTTCTCTTTCTTTTCTTAGACATAGTAATCATAGTAATTTTAAAATCCCTGTTTGAAATGCTAGTAACTGAATCAAACATGGGGCTGTCTCTACTGTCTGTTTCTTTCTACTGGTTTTCAGAGATCTTACCCTGTTGTTAAGGATGCTTTGTGATTTCTTAATTTAATGCTTGACTTTTTAATGTCAATATGTTTTATTACTGTAATAGAAAAATTTTTAATTATATGAATATAGGCAGGCAATATATGGTATATTTTATTTATTTTATTTTTTATTATTTCAGTATCTCACAGGGGTACAAATGTTTAGGTTACGTATATTGCCTTTGCCCCACCCAAGTCAGAGCTTCAAGCGTGTTCATCCCCAGATGATGTGCACCACACCCATTAAGTGTGAATATACGCATCCCCTCCGCCCCCCTCCTATATGCCTGACACCTGATGAATGTTACTACTATATGTGCACATAAGTGTTGATCAGTTAATACCAACTTGATGGTGAGTACATGTGTTGCTTGTTTTTCCATTCTTGGGATACTTCATTTAATAGAATGGGTTCCAGCTCTATCCAGGATAATTCAAGAGGTGCTATACCACCATTGCTTTTTGTGGCTAAGTAGAACTTCATGGTATACATATACCCTGTTTTATTAGTCCACTAATTTATTGATGGGCACTTGGGTTGTTTCCACATCTTTGTAATTGTGAATTGTGCTGCTATAAACATTCTAGTGCAGATGTCTTTTTTATAGAATGTCTTTTTTCCCTTTGGGTAGATGCCCACTAATGGGATTGCTGGATCAAATGGTAGTTCTACTTGTATCTCTTTGAGTTATCTCCATATTACTTTCCACAGAGGTTGTACTAGTTTGCAGTCCCACCAGCCGTGTATGAGTGTTCCTATCTCTCCGCATCCATGCCAACATTTATTGTTTTGGGACTTTTTGATAAAAGCCATTCTCACTGGAGTTAAGTGATATCTCATTGTGGTTTTGATTTGCATTTCCCTGATGATTAGAGATGTTGGGCATTTTTTCATATGTTTCTTGGCCATTAGTCTGTCTTCTTTTGAAAAGTTTCTGTTTGTGTCTTTTGCCCGCTTTTTGATGGGTTGTTTGATTTTTTTTCTTGATGATTTTCCTGAGTTCTATATAGATTCTAGTTATCAGCCCTTTGTTGGATGTGTAGCATGTGAATATTTTCTCCCATTCTGTAGGTTGTCTGTTTGCTTTTGTGATAGTTTCCTTGGCTGTGCAGAAGCTTTTTAATTTGATCAGGTTTCATTTATTTATTTTTGTTGTTGCTGTGATGGTCTTTGGGGTCTTCTTCATAAATTCCTTCCCTAGGCCAATGTCTATAAGAGTTTTTCCAACTTTTTCTTCTAGAATTCTTATAGTTTCATGCCTTAGGTTTAATTCTATTATTCACCATGAGTTGATTTTTGTGAGAGGTGAGAGGTGCGGATCCTGTTTCAGTCTTCTGCATGTGACTATCCAATTTTCCCAGCACCATTTATTGAATAAGGATTCTTTTCCCCAGTATGTTTTTGTCTGCTTTGTCAAAGATTAGATGGCTATACGAGGATGGTTTTATATCTGGGTTCTCAGTTCTGTTCCATTGGTCTATGTCTCTGTTCTTGTGCCAGTACCATGCTGTTTTAGTTACTATAGCCTTACACTATAGCTTGAAGTCTGGTAAATTGATGCCTCTCAATTTGTTCCCAATATCCCTTATGAATATAGATGCAAAAATTCTCAAGAAAATCCTAGCAAATCGAATCCAGGTGCTTATCAAAAAAATAATCCATCACGACCAATTAGGCTTCATCCTAGAGTTGCAGGGATGGTTCAACATATACAAATCTATAAATGTAATTCAACACATAAATAGAAGTAAAAACGAACACCGTATGATCCTCTCAATAAATGCAGAAAAAGCATTCGACAAAATTCAGCACCTTTTTATGATAAGAATGCTTAACAATATAGACATAGACAGGACTTACCTCAAAATGATAAAAGCCATATATGACAAACCCATAGCCAACATCATACTGAATGAGGAAAAATTGAAAGCATTCCCTCTTAGAACTGGAACCCGACAATGTTGCCCTCTATCACCACTTCTATCTACATAGTGCTGGAAGTCCTAGCCAGAGCAATCAGACAAGAGAAGGAAATCAAGGGCATCCAAATGGGGGCAGAAGAGGTCAAACTATCACTCTTTGCTGACAATATTATCTTATGTCTAGAAAACCCCAAACATTCTGCTATGAGACTATTGGAATTGATAAACAAATTCAGTAAAGTCTCAGGTTACAAAATCATTGTACAGAAATCAGTAGCATTCTTATACACCAACAACAGTCAAACTGAGAACCAAATCAAAGACTCAATACCCTTCACAATAGCAACAAAGAAAATAAAATACCTAGGAATATAATGCTTGACTTTTGAGTGAACAATTTTAAGGGGTCTGGATACTGCTATCTCTCTCTAACAAGTGTTAGATTTTCTTCAGTTAGGCAGAAAGCATCACTTTGATTTATAAAGGATTCGTTTTGAGGTTTGTTAGTGCTGGTCTATTTAGATTTTGTCCTTTTTCCTAAAATATCATTTTTATTCCTAAGGTGTGGGTCCTCTGGGTCTTCAAGTGAAAGTCCAGTGTGTTTACAAAGGCCCCAACACTTTGGCAGAGCTCGAACTCCATTATTTGTTTCTTATACAACTGCAAAATCTGTGCTCAAATTCTTATCTTCTCTGCTGTTGTTTTTTTCTGTGTTTCTCAGAGTCTTATCCTGAACATGCACAGCTTAGCAATCAGCCAGCACTCTTAAGGGAGTTTGTATGCAGATTTTTTCATTTTTTAAGAGACAAAGTCTTGCTGTATTGCCCAGGGAAGCTTCAAACTCCTGGGCCCATGTGATCCTCCCACTTTAGCCTCCCAAGTAGCCAAGGCTATCGGTGTGCACCACTTCACTCAGCTTGTATGCAGATTTTAAAATTTGTTTCCTTTCAATTCTCTTCTCTCCAAGATTTCGCTCTGCATGTCCCAATTATATTGGCATGTCTAAAGACTGACTGCTATCTTTTCAATGCACTAAAATGACCACTTTCTACTTGTGATCTATTCTCCCACACCTCAGACAAAAGCCAAGGTAAAGGTAGAGCTTCCCTTCTTTCAGGGATTATAGCCATTCAAGTCATGCCTATATTGGCTACTCACCAATTCCTTCAATAGCGATTTTGTATATTTTTGGCAGCTTTAATAGTTGATTTTCATAAGAAGATTAGTCCAATACAAGTTACTCAATCACGGGTGAACCAGAAATCATCAGGTTATTTTAAAATCTCTGTCTGATAATCCTAACAACTAGTACTCCTCTGTGTATGTTTGTACTGCTTATTATTTATGCTAGTTTTCATTCATTTTTGTCTTTCTCTTTGTGTGTCTGGTGATTGCAAATTGTTTGCTATATAATACTATATTTGAGGGATTGTTTGTAGAGATAATGTGGAGTCTAAGATGATGTAATCTTTCTTCAAAGATATTTTTCACTTGTTTCTGCTAGGTAACTAAGGTGAAAGCACTTAAAACAGTGCCTGTCACATGGCAGATAGTTAACTCATATCATTGCATGCTTGTTTGCCCCACCCAGATTAAGAATATATCAGCTTTTATACTCTCAACATCGGTAATGTCTGGTTCATGGTCAATAGTTTGAAAATAGCTTCTGAGTAAATGGCTTAAAAGAATTGAAAATGAGGTCAGACATGTGTAGTATGTATGTGTAAATCACATACGTGCATATAAACATACAAAATCAAAAGTATTTTTATAGAGAGATAATCTTGTATAGAGTTTCTAAAAGAATTATACAAACTTAGCATTTACCTTCAGTTGGTTTTGGAGTGACCTGCTTTGGGGCAGTCTCTGTATTTTCATTTTCTGTTACAAGAGTTTCTAGAAAAAAAATGAGACAACTTTTGGATACTTATAAAAATTCATTTGAGGGTCTTATGACTTCAGTATAATTGTTCATCATTTAATTAATTAGGTTTATCCTTGAAAATCCATCAGCATTGGTGTTCTACTTCTGGAGTTCATCTAGATCACTTTCTGAATGAATGTTCATTCTCACAGCTTATTTAGCTTTTCTAATCCTTTGAGTTCCCTTGTTGGTTCCCACCACCACAGTCTGAATAGAGTACCCAGTTTGACCTTGGCAGATCTGCAACGACAGGCCTTCTGTTCTTGCCCTATGGCCCTAGAATTCAATGTGTAGACAAAAGATAATTCCATCTCCCCACCCTGAAAACCCAATAGGGGTTAGGGGGCATCATTTGTTTGTATGCCTCCTCTCCCCTTTGTTCTACTTGACTCCATTATTATAAACCATGTTCAAATTGTATTTACCTATTATAGACTGTGCATGAGGTTTTCTTGGTAAAACTGGTGTTGGTAGGGAAATGCCATCTGGAAATTGAATAACACCTAGTTTCCATGCAGAACTTTGTGTTAAATTGTCAGGCCTCTTGCTTTCCGGTTTAGCAGATGCAGTACTAGGTAGAGGGCTTAACACTGTTTCACTGAAATCTGTCAAGATGTGCTGATAAGTATAGCTTGGGCTCTTTGGCAAAGGTTGATACTTGGGGTATGCTTTCTTGAGTTTGGGAGGGACGATTTCACAAGAAGTAATTAGAGGCTTGGAGAACACTGAAGAAAGAATTAAAATGTGTTGCAGCCTTTTGCTAGTATAAACCTCTTTTACCATCTTTTTTGTCTTCCTTTTTATTTGGCGTGTTTCTTTCCCAAAAACTCGAGTGGAAGCTGAATAACAACTTGGGAAAAATATGGAACCAGCAGCAGTATCTGGAATGTGCCAGTGGACATTCTTAGTAGATTTTGGGTGTGTTGAAATTGTAGTCACTCTTTCTTGTACATGATAATCAAAACATAAATTTTGGATTTTGACAGGTATTCGTGATTTATTTCTTGAAACAACATCAGGAAAACTAGTTTTATCTCTTTTAATTGAAATGGTTTCATCTTGAGGGAACACTACATGTGGTGACTTAGTTTCACCAGTCTTGGCTATACCAAAAAGGGAAAAAAAAAGAAAAGAAAAAATAGATTTTATTTATCAAGATATCAAAGACAAAACTTTTAATGTCTTAGCATTCATAACTTTTCTTTACCCACTCACCCCTCTCTCACCTTCTAAAATTGTTTCTATTTGTACTTAACTACCTGCACTTCTGTTGAGCTGCCTGGGATAAAGTTTGAGTAAACAACTGGAGAAGTGAAAACACTAGATTGTATTAGATTTAGAAAGGGTAAGGAGCTACTCTTGGAAGAACAGAATTGTAGGAGAGAAGAGTGGGCTGTAAGAAAATATTTTTGAGTGATTTCCACTAAAATTCTAGCAATATGGATGGATAAAATTATTTTGATGAAGTGTTGCTATTTATCATACATCATTAGCACTTTCTTATTTGAAATGTTTTTGAGCAGAGATTTACATTTCTTTTGAATGCTGGATGTCAGACCAATGTCTCTTTTGAACGTGATAACATTCTGATAGTGCTATCAGGTTCCATAAGTTCATTTAGGTTACAACAGTAAGTATTCTTTTCTTTCTTAGGTCCAGAAAATGCACTGAGTCTGAATTCTTAGGCACCTTACTACATCAAATATGTCCTTTCTTTCCTATGCAACAGAATGTTAAATGACATTTTTCTGTTGTTTCAGCTGAGTGCAATAAATGGTAAGGACCTTTACATTCTAATTCAGAGATAATAGATTCATTAAGGCAAAACTTGCAAGCAGGTAGCCAAAACAACCTTTCAACCCTTAGCCCTTCACCCACCTGTTGTTTATATATAAGAGATGGCTAGAGATTGATCTGGGTCCAGAGAGAGGATTTTTTTCTGAATAGAGCTGTTGGAGGACTATGAATTTTCCTGATTTCCGCCCCCTGCCCCCCATGGTGGGTGGAAGGGGGATGATGTCCCCCATCTCAAACTAATTGAGAGGGACTCTTAGAGAATCATTTATAGAGAATAAGAGAGTATGTCACCGGGAGAAAACAATACCTCACTATTCCCCTATCCACCTCCCCCACTGATACTTGCAGAGCAGCAAAACTTACTGGTTCACCCTGTGCAGTCTCCAAACCAGAGTAAGGTTTAAGAGAATCCTTGAAACTACTTGACTTGTATTTCCTGGTATTTCAGGGGGTACAAAATTGATGCTGATTCTCACCTTAACTATTCCCCATTCCTAGTCCCACCTGTAGAGGATACAGAAACTATAATATAAGTTGAAAAAGGAAAGTAAAAGAACAAGGTGAAAGAACTGATCATGCCCCTCTTTCCCTTGGCTTGTATAAAAATTAGCAGGCCTAGATTGAACTGGGAGAAGGGACAAGGTTTGATTTTATGCTAGATGGAAGTATTGACTTAGACTGAATTAACTCTTCAATATCTGAAAATAAGACAGAACTAATGTACAAAAGTGACTAGAAAAGCCCTGGGAGAGACAGGTGTGACACACGAGTTTGAAGGGCAGTGGTAGGAGAATGTCTGCTGCCCACTTACATGGAACCAGTCAAAGCTAGCTCATTCAATAAAAGTTACACCAATATCTTCATTTTCTCACTCTTTCCTATTGAAATAAAACACGTTAACACAGCAAGCACTTCAACAGACTCCAGAACAACTCCTTCCAACTACCACCATCTCACCATATCTATCCTCCCCTTTAATGGCAAACTCAGGTAATTTATACTCATTAGTTTGATTTCCTCTCCTCTCATTTTTGTTCTATTTGTTGTTTTAATTTATTTATTCTGCAACTTTAAATTAATAGACTATTATTAAAATAGTTTTAGATATACAGAAAAATTAAGCAGGCTATTATCTTATATCCCTTTCCTGCACCAGTTTCACCTGTTATTAGCATCTTATATTAGTGTGGTACATTTTTTACAATTAATGAACCAATATTGATACATTATTAATTTTTACAGTAGAGTTAACTCTGTGTTGTACAGTTCTATGGGCTTTGACAAATGGATAAAGTCATGTATCCACCACTATAGTATCACACAAAATAATTTCACCGCCCTAAAATTCCCGCGTGCTTCACTTATTCATCCCTTCCCCTCTCCCTGAAATCCTGGCAACCACTGATCTTCTCAGTGTTTCTATAATTTTGCCTTTTCCAGAATGTTTTGTAGTGGGAATCATAAAATATGTAGCCTTTTCAGATTGGCTTCTTTCACTTAGCAATATTGCAATTAAAATTCCTATAGGCCTTTACATGATTTGATAGCTCATTTCTTTTTAATGCTGAATAATACTCTGTTGTCTGGATGTACCACAGTTAATTTAGTCATTCAACTATTGAATCGTTTCCAATTTGGAGATATTATGAATGAAACTAGTATAAACATGTACGTATAGGTTTTTGTGTAGAAATTTTTATCTCAACTGGATAAATACCTGGGTGTACGATTGCTACACTACTGCATTGCATGGTATGAGTGTTTTTAGCTTTTTACAAAACTGCCAACCCATCTTCAAAGGTAGCTTGTACCGTTTTGCATTCCCACCAATGAAGAATGAGGGTTCCTGATGCTCCTTTCTAGCACATGGTATTGTCGGTGTTTTGAATTTTAGCAATTCTAATAGGTCTGCAGTGGTGCCTCATTGTTTTAATTTGCAATTCTCTAATGCATATGAAGTTGAGCATCTTTTCATATGCTTACTTGCCATCTGGATGTCTCCTTCGGTGAAGTGTCTATTCAGATCTTTCACCCATTTTTTATTTGGGTCGTTTGTTTTCTTATTGTTGAGTTTTAAGAGTCCTTTACTTTGAATTCAAGTCCTTTATCAGATATGGGTTTTGCAAATATTTTCATCCAGTCTGTGGCTTGTCTTCTCACTTTTTTTTATCATCTTTTCACATAGCAGAAGTTTTTGATTGTAATGAAGTCCAACTTCTCAATTTTTTCTTTCATGGATTGTTCTTTTGGCGTCATAACTAAAAAGTCATCACCAAACCCAAGGTCACCTACATTCTCTCCTAGTTATATTCTAGAACTTTTATGGTTTTGCATTTGTACATAGATCTATGATTTGTCTCTAGTTAATTTTTGTGAAAGGTGTAAGTTCTAGTCTAGGTTCATCTTTTTGCCTGTGGATGCCCAGTTGCTCCAGCACCATTTGTTGAAAAGACTGTCCTCTCTTCACTGAATTCTTTTTGCTTTATTGTCAAAGATTAGTTGACTATATTTCTTGGGTGTATTTCTGGGCACTGTATTCTCATCTATCAATTTATTTGTCTATTCTTTTGCCACTACAACAATGTCTTAAAGTTAGGTAATACTCCTCCTTCTTTCTTATTCTTCAGTATTATGTTGGCTGTTCTAGGTCTTAGCCTTTCCATATAAACTTTAGCATCATTTTGTAAATATACAAAAGTAAATTGCTTGGATTTTGACTTGTACTGCATTGAATCTATAGATCAAGTTGAGAAGAATTGAAATGTTAACAATATTGAATATTCCTATTCATGAACATGAAATATCTCTCCATTTACTTAGATCTTCTTTGATGTCTTTCTTCACAATTTCGTAGTTTTCCTCAAATAGATCCTGTACATGTGTTGTTAGATTTATGCCTAAGTGTTTCTTTTTTGGGGGGGTACTAATATGAATTATAGTGTTTTGATTTTAAATTCTGATTGTTCATTACTGGTATATAGGAAAGTGATTGACTTTTACATATTAATCTTGTATCCTGTAACCTTGCTATAATTGCTTATTGCTTCCAAGAGTTAGTTATTTTGTTAATTCTTCGGGATTTTCTTTTTCTTTTTTCATTTTCTTTTTTCTTTCTTTCCTTTTTTTTTTTTTTTTTTTT
>RJWJ010009722.1:0-25608 GCA_004363605.1 Indri indri | reverse complement strand
ATTTGGTCATTTTATATAATTATTTTTATACATTTTTGGATTCAATTTGCTAATATTTTGTTGAGGACTTTTGCATTTATATTCATGAGAGATACTGGTCTGTAGTTTTCTTTTCTTGTAATGTCTTCAACTAGTTTTGGTATTAGAATATGCTACCCTCATAGATTGACTTAGGAAGTATTCCCTTTGTTTTCTGCAAGAGATTGTAGAGAATTGGTATACTTTCTTCCTTAAATGTTTGGGATAATTCACCAGTGAACCTATTTGGGCCTGATGCTTTCTGTTTTGGAAAGCTATTTTAATAGTTGATTCAATTTCTTTAAAAGATATAGGTCTATAAAGATATGCCTATATCTGGCCTATATTCTACTTATATGAGTTTTGGTACTTTATTCCTTTCAAGAAGTTAATATAGCTATTACAGCTTTCTTTTGCTTAGCATTAGCTTGATATTTCTTTTTCTATCCAATTACTTTTAATCTATCTGTGTTTTTACATTTAAAGTGAGTTTCTTATAGACAACATAGTATAGGACTTTGTTTTTTATTCACTGACAGTTTCTGTCTTTGAAATGGTATGCTTAGACCATTTACCTTCTAATTAATTATTGACATTGTTGGCCTAATGTCTGCCATGTTTATAAAATTTTCTATTCATTGCTGTTGCTTTGCTTCCTTTTTTAAAAAATTTGCTCTCTTTTTCTGCCTTCCTGGCTTTAATTCAGCACTTTATTATCCCATCTTCTTTTCTCTTAGCATGTCAATTATACTTCTTTTTGTAAAAAAAAATATATATATATTGTTTGTCCTAGAGTTCACAATACACATTTGCACCTACTATAAGTCTCCTTCTGCTTCATGGGTATTGCAGGTATCTTTTAAGAGAGTGTTCTCAATTCCTCCCTCCCATTCCTTTTAATGTTGCTATCATTCATCCATATGCTATAATCATTCAATATATTGTTGCTATTTTTGCTTGGAACAGTTATCTATTATTAATAGATCAAGTAAGAATAAGAAAAATAAAAGTTTTTAATTTAACTTAGCTTATTCCTTCTCTGACACTTTTCCTTCCTTTAGGTAGATCTGAATTTCTGATCTATATCAGAATTTCTGATCTATATCATTTTCCATGTCTCTGAAAAACTTCTTTTTAATATTTCTTTCAAGGCAGGTGTACTGGCAACAAATTCACACAGTTTTTGTTTGTCTGAGGATGTCCATATTTATCCTTCATTTTTTAAAGATAATTTCACTGGCTTCTTTCAAGATTTTCTGTTTGTCTTTGGTTTTCTTCAGTCTGAATATGATATGCCCAAGGCTGTTTTGTTTTATTTTGTTTTTGGTTTATCCTGGTAAGTGCTCCCTGAGCTTCCTGGATCTGTGGTTTGGTCTCTTCATTATTACTTCGAATACTTCCGCTGCTGCTTTCATTATTTCATCTCCTTCTGATATTCCCATTACACATATAACTTTAGTAATTGTCCCACAGGTCTTGGGTATTCCATTTTTTTTCTTTGTTTAATTCTTTTTATTTCTTTTCATTTCAGTTCGAGAATTTTCTACTGACATACTTCAAGTTCATAGATTCTTTTCCCAGTCATTCCAAGCTACTGATGAGCTCATCAAAGACATTTTTTATTTCTCTTACATTGTTTTTGATTTCTAGCATTTCCTTTCAATTTTCCCTTAGAGTTTTCATGTCTTTGCTTACATTGGCCATCTGTTCTTGCATGTTGTCTACTTTTTCCACTAAGATATCAATCATGGTTATTTTCAATTCCCTGTCTAATAATTCCAAGATCAAAGTCTTTCTGAATATAGTGCCGATGCTTGCTTTATCTCTTCAGACTGTGTTTTTTTCTAGTCCTTAAGCATGCTTTGAAATTTTTTGTTGAAAACCAGACATAATAGAAACTAAGGTAATTGTATCTGTAGGTGCCAGGCACTTTGCTTTCCTCTAGTTTCTTTTTTTGTTGTTGTTTGTGTGTTTTTCCTCTGTTGTCTTTGAACTTCTCTATGAACTCCTTAAAGATAGTCTTGGAGTTCTCTTAGTTGTAATCTACTGTTTTTATGCTGGAGACTTCTAAGGCATAGGCGGGTAGTGTTCTACAATGTTATGATTAAATTTCAATTTTTTAGTGGGCCTGAATCCCTGGGTTATGGTTTTCAAAAGTTTTTCTTAGCCTTTTCCCCACCTTACATGAAACTGGAAAGCTAAAGGGAATTAGAGATGTCTAATTTTCCCTTCCTCCAGGTCAAACAAAGCTCTGATAAGCTGTTAACAGTTTCTCTTAGAGGGTATGTATTTGTTACGGAAAATACTCTTGGAGTATTTTTAAATGGTTACTTTCCCCTTCCTCCTGGAGAAAAAACTAGCAAACTTTTCTCTGGTCTTCACCAAAAGAACCTGACGGTGCTCCTGAAGATAAAACCCATGATATTGTAGACCTCCCCTACAACGTAACACTGAGATGCCACGGATTTTTAACTCTCTTGCCCGCATTCAATCTCCAAAAACTGGTCAAAATTAGCACCCAAGTGTTCCTACCAGTTACTGGCTCAAGAATCTTCTACTCCCAATAAGCTGATCTTAGCTGTGATTCCCTATATTTGCCTGTCTCTCCAGACATTGGGATAGCAGTTTTCCCTGTGACCTGAATTCTCTGATGAATCTAAGAAAAGTCTTTGATTATCAGTTTGTTTTGTTCTTATTGTGAGGATGGGAGTAATGACTTCCAATGTCTTTACACTTTAGTGCTGAAACCAGAAGTCTCCTCACATTTATTTTTCAAACCATTATGACTTGGAATTTGCCATCTCTACTACCAAACTGTTATCACAAAGTTATTATTGATATCTTGTTGCTAAACCCAATGTATACACATTATTGTTAATCTTTATTTGACTGCTTTTAGCATTTGATATTTTAATCCACTCTCTTCTTCATGAAATTAACTTTCCCCTTGGCTTCCATGATAACACTGTATCATTTTTCTATTCCTACTACTCTGGAAATTTCTCTCTCCTTTCTAGGTAAATCCCTCTTTCTCAACTCACCACTTAATGTTCCTAAGGGTTCTATATTCATCCTTCTCCTCATTCTAACTCATTTTCCATATACAATAATAATTCTAAAATTTGAGTCTGGAAGCCCTAAGCACCTAAAACTCATCATGTCCAAACCCAACTTATTAGTCAGCTCTAGGAGTACTGATTTTACAAATAAATTTTATCAATGAAGTAAATATGAACCTACTGAATCTACAAATGAGGGTCAACCACTGTACTTGTAGAGTTGAATTGGACATATTCCTCTTACAACAAACATTTAAGTTATTAGTGAATGTCTTCAAATATTGTGATCCTGAGCTGTGCAAGTCAAGTAGTTTCTATGAAAAAATACACATACCCGTATGGATTTTCTTCTTACATAAAGACAGCTTAAAGAATTTTGGAGGTAAGGGTCTTCGAAGAAGTTGCGGGTGCTTTTGCATTTTAACGAATAAATGCTGTTTTTCATAATCCTTGGTTTAAGAATTGAAAAGTTATTGAACATTTAAATTGTTGCTGAAAAAATAATGTATTAGAATCTAGATTACATATTAATGAAAATCATTCTGTGCTAATACCATATCGAATCCAAGCAAAATTCCTTTATGAAAAAGAGAGGGTAAAAAAATAACTTTTTAAAACTTCTATAAACAATCCACATAAAATTTAGGTTTATAATTAATAGAGATTTTAAAATATGTATACTATTACTAGCCAGGAGCATTCTAAAATTCCCTATGTTACTACAAAGTTCAATCTGCCAATGCTATTTCAACTAGTAAATATTGATTTTTCAGAATAGTAGAAATGACATTTTTTTTCTGTTTCCAAAATCTTATCGGTATAAATTTAGAAAGAGTTTTTGGCCAAAAAGACGGGGAGGGGTCCCTCCATTATAATAGCCCCCAAATAGATATTATTATGTAATATATATATTATATAACATATATATATAACATATATGTTTATTATATAAGACCAACACTATCAAACCATTCACAAATTTGCTTTCTGTAATAATGACTTGTTTTAAATTTCAACCACTATACTTGGGCTATAACTATTTCATTCAAAAATAAGATGAGCTTCACTATAATTTTTCCCAGGATTGCTGGGAATCTCAATTAGTACTATTTAGAAATGGTGCGAGAAAATGCACCCCAAGTAATGTGGTCTAAGTTTGCAGGGCAACATCAAAAGTGCCTGGCACATCACTAGTCCGTTGATTGCCAAGAAAGGAACACTTTGCACAAGTGGGCCGTTTACCGCCAAAAGGTAACTTTGCACACAAGCACTCAAGGTTTGCTCCCTGGTAGCACGTTCCACTCGATGCTGGTCATTTTCCTTCCGTGGTATCCGAAGAGATGCCTGGAAACGTTGGACTCCTACACTACCCTTTAGGACAATCAGCTGCTTCTGAAACCAACCAGCTTTTCGTCTTCCATCTCCTTTTCCTTGGAACCTAGCCAGCGAGGGAAAGGTCCAGTGAGGTCGTGGGTTTCCCCGCAGGGCGCTGTTCCCAAGGAAGAACCAGGGATACCCCCATCCCCTAGCAAGGTGCTGTCAGAGGTCAGGAAGACAAACCCTAGCAACGGGCGCGGCGTCGCAGGGTGGGGCGAGCCAGCGGGACGCGCAGGCGCCGAAGGCTGGGCGGGCGCGAGGGTTCCCCGCGCGCTCCCGCGGAGCCGGCCCCGCCCTACGGCGCGGCGCGCGGCGCGGGTTCGTCCTGCTCCGCCGCGGTGCGGGCAGCTGGGGAGGCTGCGGGCGGTGGGGGCCGGAGGAGAAGCCGGCTCCACGTGCAGCTGCTGTACGGAACGCCGTGGTGACAATTGTTATTACTATTCTTATTAATAACGGCAATGACCACTCTGATTTATTTACTTTTCTTGATTACACGGTGCTTAACTTGGGTGTCTAGAAACTGGGGAGGCATTCTTTAATGCTGCACTTTTGCGCACCCGGTCCCTTTGCTAACGTTGAAGTGACCGGGAAAAGCAAACATTCTGTTCTCTTTCTCTTTGAATGCTACTTGTTTTGTCTTTCCGATCCTTTAAAAGTTTCTGGCTGAATTGTGTAGAAGAGGGATCTGAGCGGGCAGTAAAAGAAACTCATTTCTTATTGTCATAGTCATTTGTTCTGATTACCGTATTGTGACTTGTGTCCTCTGCCATGATGTTGATCAACCTGTATGTACAGTGATAGACACATCGTATGTGTTTGCAGGTATGTGCATGTTTCTCTGGAGATTTAAGGGAGAAAGAGCTAGACAACTCAGGTAGATGTGGAAACTCAGAAAGTAAACTAGATGGAGCTTCCTTCCAGGTATTTTTTTTTTTTTTCCTTTAAAGTACAGGTGCAAGAACTTTTTAAACAGATGTTGGAAAATGAGACTTCTGTATAAATGCCTTTCTAGCTTTGGGGATCTTTCAAGATTCACACCCTAACCTTTTTCTCCTTAGTAGCAAACATATTTTAAAACAATCAATGAAAAAAGTGGAAAAGTTAAAAAGTATTTCATCAGACTGGAAAATATTATGCAACTTGTTTTCCTTAAGAGTATTAGCATCTGGTTTCTTTTCCTTGTAAGATTACTGTGTCCCAATTAGACTGCCGTCCCAGACCAGGAATTTATTGCACTTTCGCCTGTGTCTGTGTCAGAGATTGATTCGCTTCTCAGAAAGACAAGAAAACTGACAATAAAAAGTAGATCCCATGGCTAGGCTTAGTCTCAAGTAATACATACTGTACATATTTTGTAAATGTGAACAAATGAAGTCGGAGCCATGAGAACTACTGGAATTCAGTTGTACTTACTGATTCTTGGCCTTTAAAATTTATTCTTAGTTTTGTGTAGTCAAAATCAAGGCAATGTACTTTTCAATAACAAAATTTTTAAAAAATGCTTTGTCACATGGGAATCAGCAGGCGTCAGGCTTCATTCCTTCAGGATTCTTCTAGCAAGTATAAGGCCAAAACCTAGGGCTGTTTAATATGTAACCTCCTCAGATGTGAACATTTTGTCTTTACTGCTTACTGTTTCTACCACTTAGTACCAGACATGTAGGCAAATGATAGTTGTTATGAAAATTAAATCCATGGCTTGATATGTTTTATACGTATATATCAGTTATTCTAACTTTTTTTACATGCTTTATCTATGAAAATGATATACAGATATGTAGGATGGATTTATTATAGAAAGCAAAAATCACATTTGATGTGGATTATTTTACTGTTTTTTAGATTTATTACTATTTTTGAAAATATTACTACCTCAATTCTGTTTCTTTTTTAAAAAAATAATCATGTTTCTTTGAAATAATGTAGCTCTCTCTTTGATTTTAGGGGTCTACTTTATCTGTTGTACAGGACAGTCCCCACCTAATTATTTGTCCCATCAGCTTTGCAGTTGGGTAGAACCTTGTGAAGAAGCTTGTCAAACTGACCCACAATGCTTTCATTCTATTAGCTAATTGTGCTAAGGATGCCAAGGTAATGCTGAACACCAAGGTTGTAGACGCCCTGTGGGTTTTTTTTTTTTTTTTTAATGTTGCTAAAATGAGATAAAAGCCTTATGCAAAAGTAACCCAGGGCATTCCTCGGGTAATGCTATTGATTTCCCTAATGAGTAGGGGATACTTGCGGAACTTCGGATTTGCTGTTGGTTCTGCTGGAATGATGTAAAAAGTTTTGCTGGATGTCTTCATTATTTTCCACAGATCTCTCTCTTATTTATTTATTTTCCTTTTAAACAGGACAGAGGTTTACTAAACAGTGTAGATAGAACCTAACATTTAACCGTGTGGAAATAACTAGATTTGTGTTTTTATGCTCATATTTTTAAAAATTCTTTTAACGAATGAATGGTGATTTGTGAGTGCATATTGGTTCAACTCTTGAGTTCTCAGGGTAATCCAAGGCACTAAATGCTTTAAGAAGTGTGTTCTTGGTCTGAATTTACCTGACTGGTTTTACTTTAATTATATGTACTGGGAAATGTCTAGTGTTTACCAGTCATAGTGGCATAAATGTATACATTTATTTTATAAGTTTTCATGCTCTTGCCTATGGAAAAGTTTTATATTTTCTCAAATATTAATAAAAACAAAAACTTCATTTCTGTTCATCTTAATTATTTTTGGCTAGTTATTTCTTTTTGTCTTTCAAGATGATAGTTATTTCCTTTCCTTTGTTTGAACTAGAAATCCTGGGATTCCTTTAAGAAAAAAAAATGCTGATAAAGAAATGTCACACAGCCTACATCATGGAATTAAAAAAAAAAATCCCAAACATAACAAAAGGACAATATCTGTTTTTAAAAGGGTATTTATGAATTCAGTCATTCATTCCAGAATGATTTATTGGAAACCTACTATGCATAAGTTACTTTGCTAGGTGCTATAAACATTAAACCTTATTAAAACAATTCATAATGATTAATTTGAGGCTTTATAATTTAGACATTAAAATGAAATTTTAAATCATTTCCAAGGGCTTCACTTATATATAATTATATCTACTTTAGGGTCTTTTAAAAATAATTTTAACAATTTTTTATTATGTTGCTTGGGAAGAACTGTGTTATATAGTCACACTACCCCAAATACTCAAACAAATTTTGTGTTTTCTTAGCTGCAGTGATCATTTTAGACATATTTGTCTGCAGCCAGCTAATATTACATATTTGTGTATATTATATACTGTGTCCTTCACCAGAAAAATTTAAGTGATATTTGTTTCCTTAGCATTAGGTTGACTAAGCATATAAGCATGAGCAATATTTGTTACTATATGGAAAGCACAAAATGTTGATTTTGCTTTTATCTTACTCCACAATTATCACATTAATTGAGAACTGTAGTATCTGCATCAAATTTCAGTCAAAGGCCATATGGCTTAGCTCTGTTCGTTTGGGTTTAAATCCTCTGGCTGCCACATGGTAGCTCTGTGCCCTTGGACCAGTTGCTTAACTTCTCTAAGCCCTAGGGTTTTCCTCACCTGTAAAATTGGGTTAAAATGATATCTGACTAAGGGTCTCATGAAGATTTAAAGAGATAATCTGTGTCAAGGGCTTAGTCCTCTGCCAGCCACAGAGCGAGTGCTCAGTAGATGTTAGTTATTAGAAAACTAAAATAATAAAGACAAATGGCCCAAATTTGCTATCTCCATGGTCCCTGCTTTATGTGATGATAGTTGATGTTAACCAAAATATTTGGAGGCCTTTAGGGTATATCCTGGGCATTTACCCATAAAATTTCATGATTAGTTTGCTAATGTCTCGAATGTTGGAGAATCTGGTTCGCAGGTCTCAGATTGTGACAGAAATGCTGTGCTATAGGCACATCCTACCTTTCGTCACTGATCCTTATACTCCTCTGAGCCACAGAGGAACTGTGGGACAGCTTGTGCATGAAGGAATCCAGGTATGGTGACATAACTAAGGAGGCTTTGACTCTTTGCTCACGTGAGTTGGGTCTTTGAGCTGCTGTCTGCATTGACTGAGCCTGGCTGAGTCCGTGAATTTCAGCCAGTATCAGAGGATGAAAGGTGCTTTGTTCTCAGCAGCCTCCAGGCCGCTTGGTGAGCCTAACAAAGGTGAAAAAAGGGCTGCAACGTGAAGCTCCTTTGCAGAGCTAGAGGGAAAGGTGTTACAAAGGGACATAGTCTTTCTCAGGTTTTTCCTCATGTGCACACCCAACCTTGGGAAATGCAGTCTACCGAGTTCTTGGAATTGGTTGGGATTTAGTCCTGAACTTAGGAGGAATGTGTACTGTGCCCATAAGGTGCCTGAGTCTCATGCCCTCTGTGCAGCCCTCAGAAAATACCTGTAGCATTTAGAACCACAGGTGAGCAGAAATGCTTAATGAAAACTTATTCTTCATTCTAATGTCAATAGCAACCTGTAACGTTAAACAGTAGGTATAATGATTTGGTTCCCAAACCTAGCATTTTGCTTTATGCTCACTGTCCTGATTAAGTTTATGTTTTATTTGTAAATGTAGTGAGGCTAAAAATTGTGTATGGGAAGTTAGGTTGGGGGCGAGCACAGATTACCTGGACATGTAATGGTGCGTTATATTCCCCATGTTGATGAAGAACTTGCATTTCTTACACCACAGCTGGACAACTAGAACTGTTACTTCTGTTTCAGTATCACATAGTTTAGTATGCCATTGACCATTCTGCTGCATTTCCCATCCTTATAATATGTTTTGTTGTCAGAAATTTTATCAGGGTTGAATTTAATAAAAGTTTCAGGATCTTGCTTCTCTCTCCACCTTGCCCCAGGTAGTCACCTGCCTTGGTGGTATGGAGAAAGTTCCTTCATTTTCTCTGTTGGTTTCTCCAGGTGAAATGATACCCAAAAAAGGAAGAGGGCATGGTGTTCAGCTCTATTCAGGAGCCATGGGGAAGACAGGTTGTGGGGCTTTATTCTTCCCTCTACTGCAGTTCTAAGCAGAGCAGCTGTGCTGTCATAGGTTTGACATATTAGGCTCTGCTTAAGACTTGCTTTGAAGAAAAGGTTTGCATGCAAACCACCAAGCTAGATGTTTTTAAGGAGTTTTCAACCTTGAGACTTAGTCTGTGCTCCTACGTCTCATTGGATGGTACCTTGCCCTGAAAAAGTTTCTCGTGGAACCCTCACATGGTCATTACTGATGGGATACTTCCTTGTGCCCAGGAACTCCACACACACCATCACTTCCCACACCACCCGGAATCAGACCCTTAAGGAGACACCTCTAAGTCACCACTGCTCTCAACAGGGTCACAGGAAACCAGAACGTTTCCTTCTTCCCCCACCCCTTCCCTACCCAGATTCATGGCATTAAAAAGAATCGCTTCTAGCGGTTCATAACTTGGTGCATCCCTTTACACAGGTGTTCCTATTTGGGAGAAGTAAAAGCAGTTCATCCTACACACTTACCGTGGATGTTGGCAGTACATAGTTGTGTGACACTTGGTGTCCCCAGTGAAGGTAAAAGGAAGACAGCACTAATGGGGTCAGGGATGATACTGGCATTCTGAAAGGAGCTAAAGCGATAGACCACAGTGATTGAAAGGGAAACCATGAGTATAAGAAATCTGGTTTGGCACCGTTTGCTTAGTAGAAATCATTTAGTTAGGAACCGGAAGGGCCAGTTTTGCTAATCTTGTACTGTGCATCGTAAGACGAGCTGTGATGAAGTGGAACAGCTGTGATTTTTAGACCCATACCTCAGGACTAGATTTGGCCCAGTGTATTTCTTTATAAATGCATTTCCCTTATTTATATTAGTTTCATGGAGCAGAGTCATTTTCAAAGAGAAGTGTTTTCTGTGAGGTGTAGAAGTATTAGAGCATCGAGTACCTTGAGAGCTCCCTACAGTAGTGGTGGTGTGGATTTTAAGAGGTCCGACCTTCTGAATGAGTTGCTGACATGTTCTGGCTAATAGATTAAGGCACCCCAGAGGGGAAGGGTGTTATGATTCTAAAAACGTTCCTGAACTGAGGAGGGAGTCAGAGGACCTGACCTCTAGGTCTGAGACTGCATAACTGCAGTTGGTTAACCTCCGAACCTCAGTTTCCTCACCTTTAAGGCTCTTTCCATAGTCATGTTCTATGATTCTATTACTAATTTCCCATTCGTAAACTATTATTGATCCATTACCCATGAGTATAAATAAATAATGGTTGAATATGTTGATATTTTCCACAAATCCTGACCTTGGAGTACAAACATTTATAAATCTATTCAGTTTTCAAGGACTAGAGTGGGCGATATATTTGCCATTAAATAATATTTGTCAAGCATCAGTGGATGGAAGCATTCAAGTTTGGTATTTCCATGATTTAATGCACAAAACCATGTGTATGTTCTTTGGATTTTGATCAGCTCCTCCTCCAACCTTTATATTTTTAATAGAGTGTTTTAATTACAAAGTAATTTCTGCTTGTTGAAGGAAAAAAATAATACAGATGTGTAAAAAGTAAAAGTCTTCTATATCTTCTCCCCAATCCCAAATATTTGGTGTATAACATTCCAGAATTTATATTATATATATGTGTGTGTGTGTGTGCGTGTGTGTATACACACGGGTGTGTATGTATATATATGTATTTTATATAAAGAGATCACATATTATTTAGCAACTTAAATTTTTTCTCTTGCCATTTTATCTCAGACATCCTATGGAACAGCAGGTATATATCCACCTTACTCATTCTAATATCAGCCTTTGATTTTATAGGCTCAGCACTTTAATTTTCAGTCTGTACAGGTATCGTTAAACACTGAACTAGGAAAATTTGTACATTTACTATAGAAAAATCAGATTATACAGATAAACAAGAGAGTAATCCTTTTATATAGAAATAACTATTGTTAATATTTTGATGTGTCTGTACATAAAGGCATTTTATATACAAAAACATGTGCACATATATGTATATATTTTCAATTAAAAACTATTCTGTGTTACATTGCTACTTTATAGCCTATTATTCCTCTCAAAAGTATGAGAACTTTTCAATTGGCGTAAATATTTTAAAAGCTTTTGATAAAATCTTCCCTATTTGTCTTCCTGAAATCCTGATTTAAACTCCCACCAGCTTAATAAGAGTATTCATTTGTCTTCACTCTGATACTGAGAATTAAGAAGTTTTTAAATCTTCATTACTCTGATAGGTAGAAAATAGCATCTTTTTATAGTTTTATTTTTAATTGACAAATAATTGTATGTATTATGGGGTGCAATGTGATGTTTCAATATGTGTATGCATTGCGGAATGATCAAATTAGGCCGATTAGCATGCCCATTACCTCAAATATTTATCATTTCTTTGTGGTGAGAACATTTAAAATCCTCACTTTTAGCTATTTTGAAATATACAGCACATTATTATCAACTGTAGTCACCTTGCTGCGATAGAATGCCAGCACTGTTCCTCTTGTCTAACTGTAACTTTGTACTCCTTCACTTCCCAGCCCCCAACCTCTGGTAACTACCATCCTACTCTCTTGAGTTCAACTTTTGTAGATTCCACATATAAGTGAGATCATATACCACTTTTTTATTTTTTGAAGAATCAAGATAGTGAAACTTTTGTTTTGGTAATATTTTTGAAAAATAATGTCCTTAAATTTTATAACCTGCATTTTAGAACTTATTTAAAGAGAATCAAAAATTTAATGTAATTTCATTGGGCTGGTGCATAGAAAGGTATATTTAAGGCTCAGTTCTGTGTTAGCCTAGAGGGAAAAGAAGAGGGAAAGAAAGAAAGAAAATTATGAAAAAGAATATTTTAAGTTGAGGGCTTTGGGTTCTGAAAGATGAATTAAGGTGTGGGTGGCTATTTATTTTCTGATTATAATTTGCCACCTGAAAATTACCAGAATGTGACCCATATCTTTCTAAAGATTTGTGTTTGTTGTCTAGAGTCCATGTGCAAACATTTTGTTAAAGAAAATAAAAAGGAAATACTCAAGTGGCATTATGCTATAACTTGAGGACTCTGTCTTCTGAGCTTTTTAAAAAAATTTTATTGACACATAATAATTATACATATTTATGGGTACAGTGTGATATTTTGATACATGTGTACAATGTGTAATGATTAAATCAGGATGATAAGCAAATCTAACCTCAAACATTTATCATTTCTTTGTATACCACATTTTAAAAGTTGGTTCATTTGTTAATGGACACTCAGGTTGTTTCTATATCTCGGCTTTTGTGAATAATGCTGCAATGAACCCGGGAATGCAGACAACTCTATGACATACTGATTTCAGTTCCTTTGGGTACATACCCAGTAGTGGGACTGCTGAATAGTATGACAATTCTATTTTTAGTTTTTTGAGGAACCTCATACTGTTTTCTAAAATGGCTGTACTAATTTACAATATCACCACTAGCATGTAAGGGCTTCCTTTTCTCCACATCCTCTCCAATGCTTATCTTTCATCTTTTTGATAATTGCCAATCTAACAGGTATGAATTGATATCTCACTGTGGTTTTAATTTGCATTTCTCTAATGATTAGAAATGTTGACCATTTTTTTAATATATCTATTGGCCATTTGTATGTCTTCTTTTGAGAAATGTTTATTCAAGTCCTTTGCCCATTTTTTAATGGAGTTTTTTGTTGTTGTCGAGTAGTTTGAGTTCCTTGTATATTTTGGATATTAGCCCCGTATCCAATGTATGATTTGCAAATTTTTCTCTCAATTCATGGGTTGTCTCTTCACTCTATAGTTTCCTTTGCCATGCAGAAGGAACATAGCATCTTATTTTAATTAGAATTTGATTGTTAATGGGTTTAAACATCTTTTCCTCCATTTGTTACTGAATGTGTTCTGTTGTAAATGACTGGTCCTTTGATCATTTTTACATCGTAGTGTTTATTATTCCCCCTAGAGATTTTTAAGGGATCTTTGTATTAATACATTGTGGATACCTTATATGCCAAGCTTGCCTACCTAGGCTATTTGAGTATTTACATATGTGGGCCCTAAAGTCAGACATGATTTGAATACTGATACTACTGTTTACTAATTGTAAGACTTAGATCGTTGCTCAACCGTTTAAGCCTTAATTTCCTTAATTTCTTAATTGGGACAATAATGGCACCTACTCTTTATAGAGTTGTGAAAATTAAATGAGAATGTCCTCAAAGTGTTTGAACACACTTCCTGGAGCATTGAAAATGCTCAATAAATGTCTACTATTACTTTTTCTCAATGATAATTCAAAAGGTGATAGTATAAAGGAAGTGCCATACTATTATTATTACATATAACTGACTTTGTTGCTAAATTACACTAAAATAGCATTGTGCCTTTTAAAAGTATGTATCATGTGAACAAAGTTATTTTACACTTGAGCATATATAGTTTGTTTAGTTAGAAATCAATGCTAGAACTTTCAGTCTATGTGACCACTGGTGCTGATATGGCTGGTCTCCTGCCCACCCCAAATACATAGAAGAAATACCAGATAAAATACGGTATCTGAAATGAACAGAAAAGGAAATCCCTGATGTTGGAAACAAAAAAAACTTAATGTCAGTGAAGTGAGCTGGAGCTGGAGGTGAATTTGTGGTAGTCCGCAGAGGTATCTGATTTGGACATGGACTTTTAGGGGATGGGAACTGGGATTGTCCCATCTACATGGGAAATGGAGATGAGCACTCTAGTCTGCAGCCAGCAGAGAACTGAAATAAAACACCCTGCATAATGCTGAGAGCCTCAAAATTCAGACCCTTTCTTTAAAACAGAGACTAGGGAATTGTTAAGGTGGAAACTCATAGCATGCGATGAGAAAGAATTCTCAACACAAAGATCACAATAGGTTTTAAGAAAAAGTTTATTTTACTTTCCAAGAGAGGAAAGGGCACAGCATGGAAGAAAGAAAGAAGTGCCAGCCCCAAGGGTGAAGGGTTTAGGCTTTTTATTGGGGGTGACAAAGGGTAAAAAAGGTAGTTATTACTGTGAACTGATAATTGAAGGTGACTGTGAAGTGGCTGTATTTGTTTTTTGTCTCTGTTAGGCCGGCTTTATCAGACCTCTGGAATGTGGTTCTGGTAGATGTGGGGAAGGGTCATGCTCTTCTGTCTCCTCAGTATTTTTCAAGCACTGTAAAAGCAAACTCTTAAAGATAACAAGTTAAGCCACAAGTAGTTAATCTTAAAGACAACAAGTTAAGCCATGGGTAGTTAATCAAACAAAGACGCAGTCGTGTGGGTGATCTTTCTCTCTTTTTTTCCCCTCTTTTCTGTTAGATAGTTTATTAGCAATTCCATCCTTTCAGGAACCCTGGCCAGCAAAGTGTTAAGGAAGCTGACCCTAAGACTGTGTAAACAATATATTAGTACTGGACAAAGTAGACTCTTAATGGGCTCGTTTTTTAAAGATACGAAGAAATGATTCCTCAAGATGATATGCCAACATGAGACTGTACCTAACAGCATAACTTCTAAATACCCGAAACAAAACCTGACAAAATTACAAGGAGCTATTGATAAATCTACCTCTAAAATGGAGATTTTTAAAAAAACACATATCTCTCAGAAAATGACAGCTTGAACAAAGATTACTAAGGATATGGGATATATGAATAACTCAATTAATAAGCTTGATCTGATAGACATATATAGAAAGCTGTGTCCAATAAATAAAGAACACACATTCTGTTCAGTACATATGAAATATTTACCAAGATTGATGTGTACTTGGCCACAAAGGAAATCTCAACAAATCCCAAAGGGATGCTTAGCAGATATTCTGGTTTAACTAGAGAAGAAGTTGGATAGGTAGGTCTGGGAGGAACTTAAATATTAGAATATTGACTGGCAGTAGAGACCCACTGAAAGATTTGGAGCAGAGAAGCTACAGGATCTGTATTAAAAGATGAATCTGGAATTGAGGCCAAGTTACTCCCTTAATTTTCAAGAGCTAATGAGAAAACCAGCTCTGACTAAATCATGAGTTTGTGCAAAGTGAAAGCCAAACGACATCAGCTGGAAGTAGCAGTAGTTCAAAGAAAGCAAAGTGGAAGGATGGAGCTGCTGCAGAATGCATGGTATGTAGCATGGGCAGTGAACGCAGGACACACTGGGCCATGCATGTTCACAGGGCAAAGGGTGATTTAATTCTAGACAGTCACCACTATACCCATTCAAATACTTAGTTTGATTATTTGTGTGTGTGTTTTGAATTTAGTTTTTAAGCTTATTTTGGATTTATGGTTATGATCTAACTGTCCTAGCAGTTTATGCCAAGCTTTCTGTTTGCTCATGTAATAGAAATAGGTAAAGACAATTCTGGAAGTCTGAGATGATTTTTTCCATATATTTATTTATGTTGGAGAAGTTCTAGTCTAGTTGATTCTCCTCACTCTTATGGAAAACGAAGCACAGAAAGGTGACAAATAATTATAGTAATAAAAATCATTAAATATTAATACTAGCACTTTTGGAACATATGCTGTGCATTAGTCATTATACTAAGTACCTTCTATCCATTTACTCATTTATGCCTTGCAACTATGCTATGATATAAGTGTTACTTACTTTTCCTATTTGCTGATAAGGAAATTGAAGCTTAGAGGGATTAAGAAGCTTGTCCAAAGTCACAAAGACCATAAACCTGGGGACCAGGTTTGGAACCCAGGGCTTTGTAACCCCAGAGCGTGAGCTCTTAACCACTTAGCTATTCCTGTTTGACCTGGCCACCCAGGTTTCGACCCAGCCAAATTTAGATTCAAGATCTCTTGCCTTGTGGTCTAGTGTATTTCACATCTCATCTCAGGCCTCTATTCTCTACATTTCTTTGCAAGTGTACAGCTAAAGCTGCAGAGTAGTTCTAGATCCTATTATAAGAAAAATGTTTAATTAGGCACATCTACTGTATCAGAAGTTCAGAATAATTAATCATATTTCTACTTTCATTTGGGAAAACCTTCTGACTTTTCAGAGTCCCTGGGATGTTTTAATTAGATATTTAACACATTTTTTTCTCTATCACCTGTAGCACACACCAGGTGTTCAGATTTCAGCCCAGATATTGGCCCAATAAGTATTTGTTGCATGGATGAATAAAAATCTAGAATCTTCTTTCTGCTTATGAACAGGTTAGATTTCAGAAGACTATTTTCAAGTACATTTTCATATAAATCCATAGTGATTAAAATGGATTTAAGAGGTATTTCTCAGAAGTCCCTAGAAGCATTTCCACTAAAGATGGGTATAAATAAGTCCTGTGAAACTTTAAAATCATGTCTATTTTTCTCCTTTGAGATCATACACAATCTATCAGATACCTTTTCTATAACTGTTTTGGTCTACATCGAAAATCTGTTGAGGCAATTAACCCTCCTGTTTGATGACATCTGCAGTTGTTTTAGGTTACACCTTATCTAAGTGACTCACTTGATAAACCACAATATTAAATCAGCTCTCCACCTACTTAATACCTGTACCAGTGGAGCTGAATGAGGCAGGAGAAAACTCACATATAATGCTCTTATTTTAAATTCGTGATAACCTACTTGTTAATTACAAAAGGAAAAATAGTAACTTTAAAGTGGAGGACCCCCACAGATATCATGTGCCCCATGATATGATGTGCTGAGAGACATGCAACTTCACTTATGTGACATTCTTGCCAAAAATACACACCTCAATTAAATTGTGAGGAAACAAGGCCAAACCGAGGGACATTATATGGCTGATCTTCTCAAAAGTGTCAAGGTGAGAAATACAGATTGAAGTACTGTCTCAGATTAAAGGAGACTAAGAACACATCACAAGTAAATGGAATGTGGGACCTGGATTGGATTCTAGTCCAGAAAAAGGGCATTAATAGGACAATCTACTGAAGTTGAAAAGGATCTATAGTTTAGTTAATAATGGTAGATTGATAAGTTCCTGATATTAACAATTGTACTATGTTTTTTCTCATATAGATTTCTTTATTTTTAATTTTTTTTTCAGCATATTACAGGGGTGCAAATGTTTAGGTTACATATACTGCCTTGCCCTGCCCGAGTCAGAGCTTCAAGCGTGTCCATCCCCCAGACAGAGCGCACCACACCCATTAGTTGTGAATATACACATCCCCTCCCCCCCCACCTGCCAAACACCCAATGAATGTTACTACTATGTGGGCACATAAGTGTTGATCAGTTAATACCAATTCGATGGTGAGTACATGTGGTGTTTGTTTTTCCATTCTTGGGATATTTCACTTAGTAGAATGGGCTTCCAGCTCTATCCAGGATAATACAAGAGGTACTAGATCACCATTGTTTTTTCTGGCTGAGTAGAACTCCATGGTATACATATACCCCATTTTATTAATCCACTCATGTATTGATGGGCACTTGGGTTGTTTCCACATCTTTGCAATTGTGAATTGTGCTGCTATAAACATTCTAGTGCAGATGTCTTTTTTATAGAATGTCTTTTTTTCCTTTGGGTAGATGCCCAGTAATGGGAGGTTGGGTGAAGTGTATTTGGGAATTCTTTTAACTATTTTCGCATCTTTTTTATAATTCTGAAATTATTTCAAAATTAAAAGTTAATTAAAGGGAAAATATTTTAAATTGATAATCACTAGCCTTGAATATTGCTCAGTCATCCTACTGTATTTCCTCTAAAGCATTCATTCTTCCAAAGTCCTAGATAATTATTTCAAATACTCTTCTTTCACTACGATCTTTCCATAGCTTCCTCCCCAGCCACATTCATTGTGAAAATAGAGGCAATTAGAAGAATTTCCCCAGGTGCATCTCCCAGCATCTGCGACTCTTCACTCTGCTTTCTGTCCTTCCGTTTGGATGAGCTGTCCCTGCACCTAGCCAGGACCAATCCCTCCACTTGTTTATAGATCTTACTCTCTCACCTATTCAAGAAAATTGCGCCCACAAATCCTCCATGCCTCTCCCTTTCTCTCTTTAGCTCTTCCCCTTCCTCCTCTCTCCCGCTCCGTCTTCCCCTCCCTCCCTCTTCCTCCCTTGTGCTGGATAATTCCTGGAATCATAGAAACATGCTGTTATTTCTCCCATCTTGAAAAAGAAAAAAAAAACCCAATAACTCTTGAGCTTACTTCCCCCTTCAGCCAGTTTCCACAACGTTTTTCTTCTTCCCCTTATAATAAATCTTCTTAAATTTGTTTACAATTACTGTCTGCAATTTCTCCTTCTCATTCCAATGGGCCTTTGCTCCACTCCTCAATCAAACTACCCTTACACGATTACTAGGGGCCTCCCTGTTTGTGCACCCGGTGGTCAGCTTGTTCTCTGTCCCTCCCTTAAGTGACCTGCCAGCAGCTCTTCAAAAGGCGATTCTTCGCCTCACCTTGGGATCTGTCTGTGTCAGCCCTCTAAGTCATCACGGTCACCTGATTTGTCTCCCGCCTCTCTGGGAGCTGCTTCTTAGTATCCTTTGCTGGTCCCTCTTCATTTTCGTACCCTCTTACGTTGGAGTGCCACAGAGCCCAGAGCTTGTCCTTCGTCTCTTTACATTTTCTCCCTCGGTGATCCCATCCAATCTCATAGCTTTAAATACCATCTCTATGCTGATGACTTCAAATTTATACCTACAGTGTGGACCTCCAGACACCTATATCCAACTGAGTCCTCAGCATTTGGTTGAATCCCTATTAGGCTTACCAGGTCTAAAATTGAGTTCCTGCTGTTCTCCACCCGCAGGCCTGCCCTGCATCCAGTCTTCTCCGTATCAGTTAACAGCAACTCCATCCTTCTAGTGGTTCAGGCCAAAGGCCTGATTCATCCTTGATTGATTCTTCACTTTCTCATATGCCATAAAGAATCTACCAGCAAATCCTGTCAACTCTACTGTCAAAATAAACACAGAACCTGACGACTTCTTGCCATCTCCTTTGCTAAGACTTTGGTCCAAGACACCATCATCTCTCACCTAGACTATCACAGCAGCCTCCCAATTTGTCTCACTGCATCTGACATTGCTCTCCTTTGGTTCAATCATGATGCAGCAGTCAGAGGATTCTTCTAAAACATACATGAGATCCTGTAACTCCTTCCATGACACCGCCCTCCCTGCAATGGCTTCCCACATCACCTGTTACAAAAGTCAACACCCTGTGTGATCAGGCCTCTCTGACCTCATCTGCTACCATCTACCCCTCTCTCTTTGTCCCATCACATTGGGAAATGAGATGCACACTCTTCCCTCAGGGCCTTTGTACTTATTCCTTCTGCCTCGAATTCTCTTACCCCACATGTCTGCAGGGCTTTCTCTGCTTCTGCTCCCTCACTGTCAGCCCTCACTTCCCTCATGTTTCTACTCAAATGTTGCTTCCTCAGAAAGGCCTTTCCTAGTAACCTAATTTGGAATTTCAATTCCACGTTACCCTCCCCCCACCCCAAATGCACACACACTATATACACATAACACACCCAACATGCACATATACACTTACATTTCTATTTCCCTTCTCAACTTCAATTATTTTTCTCCCTAAAACCTTTCTCTACCTAATATATTATTTACTTAGTTATCTTATATATTGTCCATCTTTCCCAACTGGAATGTAAATTCCATAAGGTTAGGAACTTTTGTCTGTTTGATTCGTGTGTTATTATGCCTCTGATAGTACATGAGACATAGTAAATAATAAATATTTGTGGAATGAATTAATGGATGTATGAATCTGCATTGGAACCTCAACACAAACTTTGGCGAAATGGACTTTGAACCAATGGAATCATCCACGTCTTGCAACAACTTTCAGCAGCAGTTCATACTGTGATATGTTAATCACTCGAAATTCCTAGCCTTCCCTGAAATTAATGTTGGACATCTACTATTTACCAGACCAAAGATTTCACCCTGGTTTCTAGCTGGTGATGATGACGATGATGATGATGGTGGTGATTGCATAGGTCAAGCCCATTTCAACATTTGACATGATTTGTTGTCAGCCTCTCAGTATCATTGCTACTGTTCAACCATTCATTTGAATGCACCAGTAATATTCATTATCACCACTTTTAGGTTTTAAAATTATCTGTCTTTTCTTCTTCATTATAACTGTATGCCTCTTCTTTTAGGTTCTTTTGACATTCTCAAGTCTTTTGCACCTTAACATATATGCCAAGGTTAATAACGTTTGTAAACCTGCAATGACTTCCACATTTCTGCACAAACATAGCAAACCTGCCACAGGCCCCAGGTTGTAAATTAGTGACCTTTGGATGAGATTAGCCTACATGACATTTAACTTAAAAAAAAATGTTTAGCAATATTTTAAAAATCAGATAATATTTTACATAAAAATCCAGATTCCTGGTTTCTCTTGAACAAGCCTGCATTCTTTCTGCTGCTACCTTTAGATAAGACATACATGTTCCAGCATGTTGCAGTCTCTACCACTTACACTGGCCCCTGCAGGTATTTGAGATTGACTGAAACCACAGGCAGGAAATGACTTAGAGACTAAAACAAACTGTGTGTGCAGTAGGCACCTACTGGGGAAGGCACTCATCACATTTATTCTGAAGCATTGCTTTCTATCTCTGAACATTTATAAAATGCAAGTTTGTTAAGTTCAATAGGTTCAGTAACTCTACTACCAAAAGAAGTTTGGGAGAGTCTATGATTCATTCATTCCAGCATTTGTTTTTTAATTAAAAAGTATATTTTGTTTCTCTTTCATTCTTCATTTGTCTTGATTTTGACAGGAAAGAGCAATGAAAAGGGAGATGAGGGGAAAATGATCCTCTTCCCTCCCATGATCTCACTCCTTTGACTAGAGTTCATAAGAGGCTAGGAGACCTTCATAACGCTGAAACCCTCTGCTGTGTAGACTACTGACACAGCCCTCTGGAGGGGTCACAGGAACCACTCAACCAATCATACAACCAGTTAAAATGTGTGACTCCTAGAGCACATATTTATCACATTTTATGGCTACTACATAATTCATCTAAAAGAAGACCTCCCTCTGCTAGTTAACAAACACCCAACCTTCATCTGTAAAAGTATGTAGCCATAAAACAATAGGAAAGACAAGTAGAACTAGTTAAATGTCATTCAGGTTCAATCCTGATTACTTTGGATTGGAAGCAAAGAGGTAAGATGCAGATTGTCATGGACTAGACTGGGAAAGCCACAAGAGCACGGAGAATGTCTATCTTACCCACCAGTGTGTCCTCAGTGTCTGGCTGAGTAGCTTGCAGAAAGTAGAATGAACGAGGAAAGGAGGGAGTGAACTTAGATGTTGTGGTCATTGTTGGCAGAAGCAAGTTTTCAGGTTTGCTGGGCACATAACGGGATTTCATTGACGGAGGCAGATCTTACACATTAGTAATTTGGAAATGGATTATTAACATTCAAGGGATTTCATTTTTAGCCATGATTTCCTTCCCCTGAATACAGGAATAAAATATAGTCCTTTATTATTGAAATTCCATCTCAGTGCACACCAAAATTAGTTAAATTGGCCCTTTTCCCCCCTCTTAATTTTGATGTCAGTCCTTAAACTTCTACTCATTTGCTTCCTAAATGCTTCCTCCTAGAGCAGCAGTCCCCAATATTTTTGGAACCAGGGACTAGTTTCATGGAAGACATTTTTTCCACAGACCGTGGTGGGGGTGCGGGGTGGGGAGGTGCAGCTCAGGTGGTGATGCAGTGATGGGGAGAGGCCATAAATACAGATCAAGCTCGGCTCACTCACCCACCGCTCACCTCTGGCTGTGCAGCCGGACAATTTTTACACATACAGTGGGTGGTGGGGGAATTCAGGCAGTGATGCACAGCTGGGTCCCTAACAGGCCACAGACCAGTAGTGGATCGTGGCCTGGGGGTTGGGGACCACAGTCCTAGAGTGTTAACTCTATCCCATAGTTTTACTTAACTGCATGCTGATGAGGCTCAAGTATCTTCTGCCCTGACCTCAGCCCACAGCTCTGGTTACCTACCTTGTATTATCTATCCATGGGCCAGCTTTCCTGAGCTACCTTCAGTGTCGCCTCAACCTCATTGCGGTCCAGTGAATTTCACCTTTATTTTCCCTAAATAACCACAGTTCTGTCCAGGGCATCACCATTCCTTGAATTCCTTAGATGATGTCTTAGTACATTTGTGTCGCTATAATGGAATACCCGAGGCTGGGCAATTTATTAAGAAAAGAGGTTTATTTAGCCCACAGTTCTACAGGCTGTACAAGAAGCATGGCTCCACCATCTCTCTCTGCTGAAGGCTTTCAATGCCTCTGTTGTACTTATGGCGGAAGGTGAAGGGAAGCTGTGTGTGCAGACATCAGGTGCTGAGAGCAGAAGCAAGAGAGATGGTGAGGGTGCCAGGCTCTTTTCAACAACCAGTTCTTGCAGGAACTGAGAGTGAGAACTCACTCAGTCCTGTGAGAATGGCACCAAGCTTTTCATGAGGAATCTGCCCCAATGACCCAAACACCTTCCCCCAAGCCGTGCCTCCAACATTAGGGATCACATTTCAACATGGAGCCTGGGGGATGAACATCTACACTACAGCAGATGATTAACCTCAAAGTCATCCTTGACCCATCCTTCTCCTTTATCCTCTGTAGACAGTCAGCCTCTGTGATATCTCTGATGTTTGCCTCTTGCTCCCTTTCCCACTGCCACCGTCACAGGCCTGGCTGTTGCCTCATACCTTGTCCATAGCCACAGTTTCCTAAGCCTTCTTGTTTCCAGCCACTTCCCCTCCATTCCATTCTCCTGCCTCCAGACTAATCTTCCAAAACGGTCAATTTCATAGTTTCAATCTCTACTGATCAAATTTCCTGTGATTCTTTTTACCTGTGTTTGTTTTGTGTCTTCTTTAATACTTTATTATACACAGTAAATACTTGCTTGGTACATAAATACTAAGAGTGATCAAAATAAGGAAGTCTAGTCATATGAGTTCACTGAAGCTATGTTGACTATCCTTTGGCCTAGTATGTAGAGAATTAGCAGATGATTCATGTCTCTATTTAAAGAATGAAGAACGTGACCAGAATATTTTCGTATTGCAGCTGCAGATAAACAGAAAAGATAAAGACTTTTCATCTGGGCCTCAGTTTTGTTACCTTACAATGGAGAAAATACCACCTGTATCCAAGATTTGCTGGAAATATTAAACATGATGTATTAAGTCACCCAGCACAGAGTATCCCACAGATGCAGGATTAATCTTACTTGAGCCTTAATAGAAAGAGATTGAATGAATGGATTTGATGACATCATGAATACTAAGGTATTTTGTATAAATCACAATTTATGAAATTCAGATTCAATTAAAATGTGCCACTAATTAGAGCCTCTCTGTTAGGCACGTTAACACATAATGTCTCATTTATTCCTTGAAGTAACCCTGTGATATAGGTGGTATTTTTTTCAATATACAAATAAGTTCAGCTGAGAAATGGTAAATGTCTTGCCCTGGGTTCATTAGTATACAGTGGAATCAGGATTTGTCTCTAAGATTTCTAATTCCAGATCTTTTGCTTTTCCCATGTACCTTGCTCCTGAAATATTTTTTATCAGTTTTTTCATTCTTATTTATTTTTTTAGGTTTGCATTATTCAAAGGCTCGTGACTTTACATTTTTACTCTTCCATTGAAACACTTGATTCATAATCTTTTTCTTTTATTTCCTGTTTGCTTATTTTAAAACCATCGTCCCTCTACTTATATTGTCAGTGGTTGGGAGAATCTCAAACATTGTCTTAGCAGCGGCAGATCTGTTTACAAAAGTTGAGGAAATATTGTATTTCCAGTGTGGGAAGCTGAAGGTAATTGGCATACATCTGTTTCAATGCCTCTGTTAGTGCAAATGGGTTGTAAAATGTCAGTGAATACCTAGGGTGTTGTTATAAACTACAGGTATGTGAATTTTCTACTTTCGAAATGGTCGTAGCCTGCATTGTTTCCGCTTTTTAATACTTAGGAATGCTACAGAGATAACATTTTTATGTGCCTGACATTTTGTGAAAATAAAATTTGCAGCTGTGAACAGCCCTCTTTCTTTTATAATCTACCTGACAATAATAAATATAATTAGCTTTCCTTGCACTATTATCAGAAAGAAAGAGTAAAATTAGCATGAAACAGATGTAAAGTCAACCTTTATGTGGCAGACACATGTATAAATTGCTCAGAGAGTGAATTTTGATTTATATTTAAAATATTTAATTACTTTTGCTCTTTGGTTTAACTTTAAAATGACATATTGTTTATGGAATCAATTTGCCCTCTCAACTAATTAAATACATATTGAATTTGTTCTATGTGCAATGCACCGTGGTTAAGTGCTACAGGAGGGTGCAATTTCAGTACTCCAGAAGCTGACATTTCAATTGGGAGATATACACAACATCCCCGAGCTGTTTATATGTGCTGGTCCTTCTGTCTGTAATGCCCTTCATCACTCTCTTTCTTCTCCTTTGCCTGGTGGGCTTCTATACATTTCTCCAGGCCCAACTACACATCAGCATTCATCCTCTTCTTCTTCTTTTTTCTTTCTTTCTTTCTTTCTTTCTTTCTTTCTTTCTTTCTTTCTTTCTTTCTTTCTTTCTTTCTTTCTTTCTCTTTCTTTCTTTCTTTCTTTCTTTCTTTCTTTCTTTCTTTCTTTCTTTCTTTCTTTCTTTCTTTTCTTTCTTTCTTTCTTTCTCTCTCTCTCTCTCTCTTTCTTTCTTTCTTTCTCTTTCTTTTTCTCTCTCTTTCTTTCTTTCTTCTTTTTTTTTTGAGATAGGGTCTCTCTCTGTCACCCAGGCTGGAGTACATTAGCACAATCACAGCTCCCTGCAGCCTTGAACTCCTGGGCTTAAGAGATCCTGCTTCAGCATCCCAAGTAGCTGAGACTACAGGCACGTACCACCCCACCTGGCTAATTTTTAAAAATGTTTTTAGAGATGGGATCTCACTATGTTGCCCAAATTGGTCTCAATGCCAATTTTCTTTTTTTAATTGATAAATAAAAATTATATATATTTATGGTATATAATGTGATGTTTTGGTATATGTACACATTGGGAAATGATAAACCAAGCTAATTAAATATCCATCAC
>RJWJ010009721.1:0-49124 GCA_004363605.1 Indri indri | reverse complement strand
GCCCTGGAGAGTCTGTGCCTGCTGGGCCCCCTCATCACCCCGGAAATGCCCTCCCCCACTGAGATCCTCTCCTCCTGCCTCACCATGCCCAAGCTCAGAGTCCTCGAGCTGCAGGGGCTGGGGTGGGAGGGTCAGGAAGCTGAGAAGATTCTGTGCAAGGGGCTGCCCCACTGCATGGTCATCGTCAGGGCCTGCCCCAAAGAGTCCCTGGACTGGTGGATGTAACTGCCCCATCTGTCCTTGGAATCCAGCCTAGCTTTCACCGTTGAGCCCCAGACCCTCTGCGCAGCATGTTGAAGAGGGCAGGTGATCTAGTTTAAAGGCACTGAAGGCCCCAGGTAGAGAGAACTCGGGCCCAGGAGCCTCCAGACCATTGGAATCATTGTTTGCCAATTGTGTGGCCTCTCCGAGACCCAGTTCCCACATCTGGAAATAGGGAAGACCATAGCTACCTCATGGTTATGTTGCAAAGCCTTACTCTGAACGGCTACCGACCCCAAGAAGGCTCTCAATGAAGGGTCATCCCCAGGGTTGTCTTTAGGAACAGGATGGAGGCAGAAAGGTGGGGTTAAGAGCTAGGGGCGACCAGGCCCCATGTCTCATGCCTGTAATTCTAGCACTTTGGGAAGCTGAGGCAGGAGGATCGCTTGAGCCCAGGAGTTTGAGATCAGCCTGGGCAACATAGCAAGACTCTGTCTCTACCAAAAATAAAAAGAAGCCAGGGGCACCAGAAGGGCTGAGCCCCCTTAAGAGGCCTAGAAGGACTATCTATGCATCTGCACCCAGACACCTATGCACCATTTGTATACTTACACATGGAGAGAGAGAGCAAGTAAGACTTGGCTTTGATGATCAAAATGTTCATAAAGGTTCTCAATTGTATTTTCTGTATTTTATATTCTGTATTTTCCATGTTTTCCATAACATATATTATTTTGCTATTAAAGAAAAGATCATTTTTTTCCAAAGAAGCTTCCACTCTATTCATTCAAGCAATGTTTCTTGAGCACCTCCTCTTTTGCAGGCACTGTTCTAGGTCCTGGGGCCACAGCAGTGAACAAAACTGACAAGACCCTGCCCTTGTAGAGCTCAGAGGGGAGAAGGCAGGACAACAAACAGGTAAGCATAACCGAATGATTTGGGAGACTGAGACAGTAAACCAGGGTCACCATGATGGACGCACAGGCACTTGGTAGAGTGAGCAGAGCAGGCTTCGGGGCTGAGATCTGAGAGGTGAAGAGAAACCAGCCATGGGAAGAGCTCAGGAAGAAGAGGAAAGACAAAAACGCTGATGTGGGAATGAACTTGGCATTTTCCAGAAACAGGAAGAAGGTTCCGGTGATGGGAAGAGCAACAGAAAGTGAGGTAGGAGGCGGGGCACGGTGGCTCACACCTGTAATCCAGTGCTTTGGGAGGCCAAGGTGGGAGGATTGCTTGAGGCCAGGAGTTCAAGACCAGCCTGGACAACATAGCAAGACCCCAGTTGTAAAAATAATTTTAAAAATTAACTGGGCATGGAGGTGTCCACCTGTAGTCCCAGCTAGCTAGGAGGCTGAGGTGGGAGGATTGTTTGAATCCAGGAGTTCAAGGTTGCAGTGAGCTATGATGACATCAGGGCATTCCAGCTAGGGCCACAAAGCAAGACTATCTCTAAAAATAAAAGAAAAAAAATTTAGAAAATGAGGTTGGAGAAATAATGGGGACCTGGGCAGGCAGGGCCTTGCAGGTGGCTCAGGTTTCAAGGCTTCAGTAAGTAGCAGCTCCTCTTCCTGCTTTTTGAGTCTGAAGCACTTGAAAGGTGCAGGTGTCAGATCATAATGGTGCGCACCCACCCATGAGAGGAGTGTTGCTTCTGATCTGAGCTGGGTGGGAGGGTGTGTGTGGCTAAGCCAAGCTCTGTGGGGTGACCACCTCCCCGGAAGACCAGGGTGCCACCTCTGTGGTGGGCAGAGACAGAAGGGAGCTGAGCTGGGTATGCTTGGTTTCTTATTCCAAGCACACCCATCAGAGAAGAACTGGAGACAGCAGACAGCTATTGGATCTGCCTTCGCTTTAGCCTCAGACCCCTTCCCGCCCTCTCTTTCCTCCCTTCCCACTGTCATCCAAGCCACTTTCTTCTCTCATCAGGATTATTGCCTTAACTTTCTAATTTCCCTCCCTGATTCTCCCTTTGCCTTCTAAGAGTTGCATAAATGACAGAGATCTTTTCAGATATATACATCAGATAACATTGTTCCTGTACCTGAAAACCCTTCAGTGATTTCCCTTTGCACTCAGAGTAAAACTCAAAATTTTTAGTTGCTCTGGTGGCCTTGTGTCATCTGACTCTTAATTCTCTGACTTCATTTCCTGCTAGACTCCATCCTGCCCAGCTTGCTTAAACCATTTCAGACACTGGGCTTCTGCTGTTGGTTAAAGAGGTCACACACACCGCTGCCTCAGGGCCTTTGCACTTGCTGTTTATTCTTCCCCCAGATATTTACACACATTCCCTAAATTCCTTCAGCCATTTGCTAGGTGAGAAGTGGAAATACTGTGTAGTTGACTGGGTCTCTCAGTTTTCTCGTGTCAAATTGTTCCCTCCTACCCAGCTTCAAGCAGCAGGCAGAAATTAAAACCCAAAGATATAGTGGGACAGGAAAATGTTTATTTTATTTTATTTATTTATTTTGAGACAGAGTCTCACTCTGTTGCCCCAGCCAGACTGCAGTGGCATCATCACAGCTCACCGCAGCCTTAAACTCCTGGGCTCCAGCGATCCTCCTGCCTCGGCCTCGAAAGTAGCTGGGTCTACAGGCGCATGCCATCACACCTGGCTAATTTTTCTATTTTTAGTAGAGACGGGGTCTCTTGCTCAGGCTGGTCTCAAACTCCTGACCTTGAGCGATCCTCCCGCCTCGGCCTCTCAGAATGCTGGGATTACAGGCGTGAGCCATCTCGCCTGGTGGAAAATGCTTTTTAAACGAGAATTTTGAATAGGGAAGGAAGGTTTTATACTTGGTTTCAAAAGGCAACTGCTTGAGAGGGTCTGTAATATCCGTAGTCTCCACAAGATGGCAGCACATCACCTAATTTGCCTTGTAAATTACTATAGTCTCATAACAGGAATTAAGAGAAACAGCGAACGTTTGAAGACCTCTTCACCCTTCGTAAGGGAGGAAGTGAAAAGAACTCATATTTGTTGGGCATCTACTGTATCAGCTGGACACTCTGATTTACAACTGTGATTTAAATCAGAGCATGTTCTGCAACTCTCAGAACTCTCCAATAATAATCACTTGGGAAATGATACAAAAGTTAAATGTATTTATATGTAATGTCTAGGAGTTAAGGTAACTTAAAGATACAACCGATTTAAGAAGAAAATTTTAAATTCTCTTCTGGAACCTAAAGAACGAGATGAATGGAGGCGTGTCCCACCTTGTGGCCTGGCAGATACCTTTGCAAACCTGGTGTTCTGTTGTATGGAGCCTCGGGGGAGGCTGAAAACTGCAGCAAGAAAAGCTTTAATTTTTGGCATCCTGAGGACTGGCCAGTTAGAATCGAGGGCTCACTCAAGTCCCGCCCCTAAGCCTAGGTCTCCGTCCTTGGCTCCGCCCACTGGGCCTGGAGCCCGTCTTAGCCCCGCCCACTGGGTCTGACGCTTTCTCCTGGCCTCGCCCTCTAGTTTCCAACGCAGGCCATGCCCCCAGAACTGTCCCCGCCTCTGGATCCGCCCAGCGGCCCTGGACACGCCCCTTTGGCTTCTTTAGGTTCCGCCCATCTTCCGGTCCACCTCCTGGGGCCCCACCCCTTCGCCTTACAAAGCTGGAAGCGGAAATTGCGTCGGTGGGGCCGTCGGGCCGGCGCAGTCAGGGTGTGGTAGGGGGAGGTAGAAGGGTCTGGCGGGGGACAATTGGGGTTAAAGGGTGCGTCCTGTCCCTTGCCAGGTCCCAGACCATTTTTGCCGCGCCTGCTGAGACCGGGGCCCAGAGGCCCGAGGCCAAGCGGCCGCGCTGGGCGTCCGTCCTCCGGGAGGAGCGGGTCGGGAGATGCGGTCACTGCGGAGCCTTTTCAGCAAAAGCCGCCTGAGCAACGTGTGTCCTTTCTCCAGAAGGAAAAACATCTCCGTAATTCAGGTCACAGAGACTGGAGCCCCAGCGTCCCCCTGTCCTTACCGACCTGGCGGTTCCGGCGAGCACTGGGTTGGTTCTAGAGGGTCGGTCTAATGCAAGAGAATTTTTACAAACAGCTTGATTGAGGTGTAATTTGCATAGAAGGAAGTATATATATTAGTATATATTTGCACATATTTAAAGTGTACGTTGTGATAAGTTTGGACATAGGAGTACACCTGTGAAACAATGACAGTCAAAATGTTGAACAAAAAGTTTCCACCATGATCACTACAGGCTACCCTCCAACACTACACTGATTGTCTGTCACTGTAGATGAGTTTGGATTTTGCAAGAGAAATTTTTTGGTTTTTTGGGGGTGTTTTTGAAACAGAGCCTCGCTCTGTCCCCCAGACAGTGCAGTGGCATCATCATAGCTCACTGCAACCTCAAACTCCGAGGCTCACGGGTTCCTCCTGCCTCTGCCTCCCAAGTAGCTGGGACTACAGGGCGGGTACCACCACGCCTGGCTAAGAGAAGTTTTTCACCGCTAAGTTTTGTTCTGTGTGTGGGCATCAGTAACTTGGTGCATCATATTTGGGTGTTAAGATGCTTTCTTAGGTTTGTAGGATTTGTAGGCTTAAAAAAATATAACTATGTCGACCACAAACCTTTCTACTTAAAGCAGAACAAGAATAGTCAGCTGAGGTCAACAGCAGATGAACTTTCTACATCTGTATATACTACCCGCAGAACTTCACAACTCAGGAGCCTCCAGGAATAAGGAGGATGCAGGCTACATTTATGCTAGTACCAGAGATTAAAATCGTGTTGACCCTAACAGAGCTGTGTTTTGACCCAAGTGGGGTTATTTTTTTCCTATGTTTTTATTTTGGCAAATGTCATGCCTACAGAAATGTTGAAAGACAAGTACTGTATATATTGCTGGCCTAGAATCATGGACTGTTTATATTTTGCCACACATACATCCTCTGTGTATGTATCCACAGCTATATATATGTTTTCTGATGAACCGTTTGAAAGTTGCAGATGTTAAATGACACTTATGGAAAAAAAGAAAAGAAGCTTTTTATCTGAGAAATGTGAGTCCCCTTAAATGATCAGGCCCAGAGAGGCAATGGAATGAAACAGTAGTCACATCACTCCCCCATGAGGTAAATAATTATCTCTTGAAGCTACTTGCTACGTGGGCTCCAGACTGACTCCAAGAAGCCAGAAAATGCCATAGATTGGACACCATAACTCATACCCTATAGTTCAACAATGTATAGCCAATCACTAATCAATGTTAATGCTGTAAATAAACCAATGAGAATTCACGATGAACAACTTTGTATCGGCCCACTCCTTGTCCCCTTTCCCTTTAAAAACCTTGTAACAAACGCAGACGGAGCACTCCCCAAGGCACCTTGGAAGTGTCCCTGGCAGCTGTCCTCACTTTTGCTCAAGTAAACTCTCTAAAGTATATTTTAAGCCTCAGCCTCTTCCTTTTAGGTTGATATACTACACCCCTAAATGCTTCCACGTGTATTTCCTAAAAGGACATTCTTTTTCATAATCCTACCATTGTCCCCCTTCAGGAATTAACAATAATTCAATAACATCATCTAATATCCAACCTGTATTCATGTATCTCTAATCATTTCACAAATGTCTTTTATTACATTGGCAGAGGGGAATCTGTGATAAAAATAAGGTCCACGTGTCTGCATTTGACTGTTAGAGCCCTTTGGTCTCTTTTTTACCTAACATCGAATTTTTGAAAAGCCAAGGCCAATTGCCTTGAAGAATGACCCACATTCTGGATGTGTTTCATTGTGTCCTTATGGTGTTTAATTTGTTCCATAAAGAACCAAATAGTAAATATTTTAGATTTCAGAGGCCGGATGGCCTCTATTGCAACTACTCAGCTCTGCCAATATAGCTCTGAAGCTACACTGTCTACAGAGGACAGACACACACGCATATTCATTCTCATTTTCCCATTTTTCTTACACAAGAATATACATTGTTGGCCGGGCACGGTGGCTCATGCCTGTAATCCTAGCACTCTGGGAGGCTGAGGCGGGTGGATCGCTCAAGGTCAGGAGTTCGAGACCAGCCTGAACAAGAGCAAGACCCCATCTCTACTAAAAAATAGAAAGAAATGATCTGGACAACTAAAGATATATATATATAGAAAAAATTAGCCGGGCATGGTGGTGCATGCCTGTGGTCCCAGCTACTCAGGAGGCTGAGGCAGGAGGATCGCTTGAGCCCAGGAGTTTGAGGTTGCTGTGAGCTAGGCTGATGCCACGGCACTCTAGCCCGGGCAATAGAGCCAGATTCTGTCTCAAAAAAAAAAAAAAAAAAAAAGAATATACATTGTTCTTGGCCTGGTGTGGTGACTCATACCTGTAATTCTAGCACTTTGGGAGGCCAAAGTGGGAGGATCACTTGAGACCAGGAGTTTGAGACTGGCCTGGGCAACATAGCAAGAGCTTGTCTCTACCAAAACAAACAAAAAAATTACTGGACGTGGTGGCAAGTGCCTGTAGTCCCAGCTATTCCGGAGGCTGAAAAAGGAGGATCACTTGAGCCCAGGAGTTCAGGGCTTCAGTGAGCTATGATTGTGGATCACCCCACTGCATTTGAGCATGGAGTGAGACTCTGTCTGTAAAAATAAATAAATAATAAAAATTTTTTAAAACCACCTATTTTAGACATGTGAACTCACACTGGAAGAAAGCCCAATGAACGCAAAGAATGTGCAAGAGTCTTTAGTCACTCTGCAAGCCTTATTTTATATATGAGAACACACTGGAGGAAAAACCGTAAATGTAAGGGATGTGGGAATGTCTTCAGCAATTCTTCCCATCTTAATGTTCATGTCAGTTCTCACACTAGGGCAAAACCCCATGAATGTAAGGAATGTGGAAAATCTTTCGGTGTTCCATGAAGATGTAGGAAAATCATGAGAACTCACACTGGAAAGAGACCATATGAGTATAAGCAATACGGGAAGACTTGGCTGTCACTCATACTTTAGGAAGCATATAAGAATTCGCAGTGGAGAGAAAGCCTATAAATGTAAAGAATGTGGGAAGGCTTTCATTGATTCCTCATGTCTTACTGTCCATGTGAGAACTCACACTTGAGAGAAACCGTATGTGAATGTAAGGAATATGGGATGCTTTAAGTAAATCCTCATCACTTATGAGACAGATGAGGGACCAGGCACAATGGTTCACACCTTTAATCCTAGCATTTTGAGAGGCTGAGGCAGGAGGATCACTTGAGCCCAGGAGTTCAAGGCTGCAGTGAGCTATGATCACACCACTGCACTCCAGCCTGGGTGACCAAGTGAGCAGAGTGAGACCCTTTTAAAAAAATAAAAAAATAAAAAATAAATTAAAAAAAGAAAAAAAAAGAAAGGGAGAGAGAGACACATACGAAGACACACACTGGTGAGAAACTTTATGAATGTAATAACTGTGGGCAAGCCTTCAGGCACATCTCTTCATGAGGGAATATACGAGGGCTGTCCGGAAAGTATCCGGTCATATTTTCCGGACAGCCCTCGAATACCAGAAAAGAAAACAAATAAACATTATGGATATCAGATTGTCTTTGTCAATGTATCATCATTTTTTTTCAAATTTCAATATATTAAGTAGGTACAAATGTTTTAGTTTACATGGATCACTTTCGTAATGCTTGAGTCCTGGCTATACCTGTGTCTGTCACCCAAATGGTGTTCATAGCACCCAATTAGGTAAATTTTTGCCTCTCTCTTCCTCTCCCCTCATCCCTGGTTATTTTCCACTGAGTTTTACTTCCCTCTGTGTACACGTGTGCCCAACAGTTAGTTCCAATTTAATAGTGAGTACATGTGGTGTGTGTTTCTCCATTTCTTTTCTTTTCTTTCTTTTTTTTTTTTTTTTGAGATAGAGTCTCACTCTGTTGCCCTTTGGGAGAGAGAGCCGTAGCGTCAGCCTAGCTCACGGCAACCTCAAACTCCTGGGCTCGAGCGATCCTCCTGCCTCAGCCTCTTGAGTAACTGGGATTGCAGGCATGTGCCACCATGCCTGGCTAATTTTTTCTATATATATTTTTAGTTGTTCAGTTAATTTCTTTCTATTTTTTTTTTAAATAGATACAGGGGTCTCACTCTTGCTCAGGCTGGTCTCGAACTCCTGAGCTCAAATGATCCACCCTCCTCAGCCTCCCAGAGTGCTAGGATTACAGGCGTGAGCCACCGTGCCCAGCCAATAAAAGCCATTTTAACTGGGATAAGGTGATATCTCACTGTGATTTTAATTTGCATTTCCCTGATAATTAGTGACATTGGGCATTTTTTATATGTTTATTGGCCATTTGTATTTCTTCTTTTGAGAAGCTTCTGTTCATGTCTTTTGTCCACTTTTTAATAGGGTTGTCTGTTTTTTTCTTGCTGATGTGCTTGAGTTCTTTGTAAATCCTGGATATTAGCCCTTTATTGGATGTGTAGCTTGTGAATATTTTCACCCATTCTGTAGGTTGTCTATTTGCTCTGTTGATTGTTTCCTTCAAAATGCATCAGTGTGTCATCATTAAGGTGGAATGATGGCTGTGTCAGTTGGGTCCTTCAGAAGCGGATACTGAAATAAAGTTAGGAGAGCAAAGGACTTTTTAATCAGATGGTAACACCTTTGAAGGGAAAAAAGGAGGAAACAGGATTGGGCAAGGAGACTACTTAAACCAAGTTGCCTGTCTGATAAAGTATCTGGCAGACCAGCAAAGAGCAGCAGAGCAAAGACTCCCTAGTAGAGGAGGCCTGTGTTGAACAAAAATGGATGAACCCTTGGCCAGGGTGGCACATGCCTGTAATCTTAGCACTTTGGGAGGCTGAGGCAGTAGGATCACTTGAGGCCAAGAGTTTGAGACCAGCCTGGGCAACATAGTGAGACTCCATCTCTAAAAAAAAAAAAAATTAAAAATTAGCCAAACATGGCGGTATGCACCTGTAGTCCCAGCTATATGGGGGACCGAGGTGGGAGGATTGCTTGAGCCTGAGAGTTGGAGGTTGCAGTGAGCTATGATGGTACCCCTGCACTGCAGCCTGGGCAACAAAGTGAGACCCTGTCTCAAAAACAAAATAAAACCTAACAAAAAGAATAGCAGCCTTTTTTCCCTCTTCATGCGTGTCCACATCCGCATGACCTGGTAGGCTGGTATGCTTCCTTTTGCTTTAATCGGGTGCTATGTACACAACTACAAACACCTTAAGACAGTCATTGCACTGGGGGTCAACTTGTAGGGCTAATTTCCCACTCCAGGTCAAGTCAGATTCTCCCTGTTCTCCAGGGTTTTCTGGTGTTCTGTTCTTGTTTATTGTTTTGGTTGGTTTGTTGTTGTTGTTGTTGTTGCAGTCTGTCTCTGTGCTGAGAATCAGCCTGAGGTATAACATGAAGATATTCTCAGGTCTTTTCTAATATTTGTACAGCAATGTTCACAGCACTGTGATTCACAATAGCTGCCAGTGTAAGCACACCCCAAGGGCCATTCAGACCATAAACCTCAGCTAGCTAAAGGGAAGCCACTTTGCTTCCAGTATACTTTTGCCTTATGTCTTACAAGTTTAGAATTAACCTGCTGCTTGCTGCCGGACATAAGATTAGAAAACGACCTTGACCTCAATGCAATATTTCTGGCAGCAAAAGAAAAAAAATTTGAAAAATTAAAGGAAAAACCTTGAGCAAAAACAGATCAAGAGTCTGGAACGGGTCATCTGCAAACTGCTGATGCCAAGATACACTAGATGACCTACTGTTTGCTGGTAACCATCAAACAAGTCATGATGATTTGCACAAAGCTTTCTCTCTCCCCTGAACCCCCTTTACTGCTTCCCTTTATAAGTTGCTCAGGGCCAGGGAAGGTGGCTCATGCCTGTAGTCCAGCACTCTGGGAGACTGAGGCAGGAGGATTGATATTTATTTTCTAGGGTATTTTTTTAGCTAGGAATTTATTTATTTTTTTTATCATGCTCTTGTTTTTATGGACAACGGTGTTTAGGAATATGAATTTTCCTTTGATCAGTGCTTTAGAGGTGTCCTGTATTATCCATAAAAGCCAAAAAAGAGGAAAAAACCCAATGACCATCAACTGATAAATGGATAGTGATATAGCCATGCAATGGAATATTACTTAGTAATGAAAAGAAATTAAGTACTGCTACATGCTACAACATGGAGGAATCCCGAAAACATTAGATAAGTGAAAACAGCCAGACACAAAGACCACATATTTTATACTGTAATTCCATTTACATGACATGTCCAGGATAGGCAAATATAGAAACAGAAAGATTAGTTGTTGCCTTGGACTGCAGGGGTGGAAGTGGGCTGGATGGGAGGATTGGGTGATTATGGCTAATGGGGTCTGGGTTTCTTCTTGTGGTTATGAAAATGTTCTAAAATCGACTGTGGTGATAGATGCACAACTCTTTGAATACAGAAAAAGCCGCAGAATTGTACATTTCAAATGGGTTAATTGCATGCTTTGAGAATTCTACCTCAAACAAAACTAAAGGCCTAAAGAATGGACTGAATGCATCAGAGGCAGGGGTGATTGTATGGACTGGCAGGTTTATCTTTGTAAATACGAGCGCACTGCTGCAGAAGGCCGAAGAAACAAGGAGAAAGGCCCGCAGAAAAGCCTCTGATCAGCATCCTAACCCCTGTACCCCAAGTCTTAGATGTCCTTTCCCCACCCTCCACGTCTGTCCCCGTCTCCAACGCAGTCCTCTGCGCTCGGCTCCCCGGGCGGGCGTCACCCTCCCAATATCGGCAGCCTGATGTGGATCCAGGTCTACTGGGCACAAGGGAGGAAACTGGGACTTTCCTGACACGGCCGCAGTCATGGTCTCTCTGCCTCCTGTCATCCAGATCCCACAGCTCCTGAGGCCCCGCCCCCTACGTACATCGCGGTGCGTACACCGGAACCGGAAGTGCAAGGCCGTGCGCCCGAGGACGTCAGGCGTCGCCCAACCACCCGGTTCTGATAGGTTTTCGATTCGGAGCGTGTCCAGGCCCGGCCCGGCTGGGGTCATGCGGGAGAGCCTGGTGGGAGGAGGAGCCGGGGGTCACAGGGCGCCGCCCCGGGCTCTGCGCTCAGTTCCCGCCGCTCCGGTGTCCCGGCGCCTCCGTCTCTCCGCCGCCTCCTCCAAAGGCCTTTGCCCGCAGCAGTCTGGGACTTGGCTCAGGGTTCCCGGTGGAAGCGGACTCTTCTCGCCAGCCGTCGTGCGCCTCTCTTAAAAAGCAGTCAGTCAACCTTTCTGTCCTTCCTCCAAAAGGAAAAGCATCTCCGCTGTTCTGGAAAAGGCCCCCAGGGTCCTCTTCTCCCCGACCTGGCGATTGCGGTGCATTCCGGTGAGCAGTGGACCGAGATGCTCCGGCTGGGGGCATCGGTTATTGCAGCCTGAGAAATTGCTCAGGTGTTAAGGGCTTTGTTAGGTTTCCAGGATTTGTAGGTTTATAGAAATAAAAACATGTTGCCACAAGCTTGTCTACTGAAGGCTAGATAGGAATACTCTGCTGTTGTTGTTTTTTGTTTTTTTGGGGGGGGGGCTTTTTTTGGGGAGATCAACAGGAGCTGAACTGCCTAGGTCTGTACATCCCCAAAGAGTTTTAAAACAGAGGGGCTTCCAGGAAGTAGGATGCAGCCTTCATTATGCTAGTATCATAAATTAGAGCTGTGTTAATCATGAAAGAGATGTGTTTTGACCAAGTGGTGTTTTTTTTTTTTGACCGTTATATTTTTAGACTGAATATTTCTAAACCAAGCAAAATGTGAAAATCTAGAACATTGATCACCTATGTATTCTTGTAGATTGACCATTTGTTAATATTTTGCTGTTTTCTATTTCTCTTCATCTCTCTCCTGGGTGTAAATAAATATTTATGATAAATTAATCTCCTCTGGGTATAAATAAATGTGATACATAGTAGGAGATTGAAATAAGGTACAGATGTGATATTTGAATTTCAATACTTGGTTACTTGCCTCATGTCTTATACAATAAATCCTGCAAATTGATACCCACAGTGAAAACCCAGTAGAAAACTTAGCGATAGGTTTGGGTAGGCTCTTCAATAAAGAACACGGCCCAGTGGACAATAAATATATGAAAAGGTGCTTGATATCAGTAATCAGGAAAATGCAAATTGAAACCACAAAATGATAGTAGTGCACACACAAACTGAATGGTTAACAGTAAATCTAAAGCGAGTGACAATACCAAGTGTTGGTTAAAATGTGCACACATTGCTGGTGAAAACGAATTTTGTTTTTTTTTTTTTTTGAGACAGAGTCTCCCTCTCTTGCCTGGGCTAGAGTGCGGTGGCGTCAGCCTAGGCAACCTCAAACTCCTGGGCTCACGTGATCCTCCTGCCTCAGCCTCCCAGGTAGCTGGCACTACAGGCATGTGTCACCATGCCTGGCTAATTTTTTCTATTTTTAATTGTTTGGCCAATTTCTTTCGATTTTTAATAGAGATGGGGTCTTGCTCTTGCTCAGGCTGGTCTCGAACTCCTGAGCTCAAGCAATCCTCCTGCCTCGGCCTCCCAGAGTGCTAGGATTACAGGCATGGGCCACTGCACCTGGCCTGAAAACACATTTTTTAAACAGTATCAACTGAATATGAAATAGCCCTAAATTGGAAACAACTCAATTGTAGACCCACACAAGAATGGATGAATCGTGGCATATTTTTTTCTGTGACACAGGCTTCAGCAAAGGGAAGAACTAAATCATAGGTAGATGAATACAACTGTGTGAGCCTCACAACCATAATGTTGAATGAAAGAAGCCAGACACAAAAGAATGCATACTGTTTGATACTGTTTCTTTAAAATTCAAAAATAGGCAAAATCAACTAGAGTGTTAGGTGTAAGGGTAGTATTGCGATTGGGAGGCATGTCTGAGATACAGGGTATGGAAATGTTCTATTTCTTGACCTAAATGATGGTGGTTATATGGGGCAGCTCATTTCTTTTTTTTTCTTTTTCTTTTTTTTGTTGAGGCAGAGTCTCACTCTCTTGCCTGGGGCGAGTGTTGTGGCGTCAGCCTAACTCACAGCAACCTCAAACTCCTGGGCTCGAGCAATCCTACTGTCTCAGCCTCCCGAGTAGCTGGGACTACAGGCATGTGCCACCATGCCCGGCTAATTTTTTTTTCTCTATATATTTTTAGCTGTCCAGTTAATTTTCTTTCTATTTTTGGTGGAGACAGGGTCTCGCTCTTGCTCAGGCTGGTCTCGAACTCCTGAGCTCAGAACGATCCGCCCGCCTTGGCCTCCCAGAGTGCTAGCATTACAGGCGTGAGCCACCGTGCCCGGCCCTTTTTCTGTTCTTGCAAAGGTCCATCTGCTTTATTTTAAAATTTCATTTTATGCATGTGTCTCCTTTGCCAACATCTTCTTTTATTGCTTTCCTGATTCTGTCATCTTTTTGCTTACTGTCAGCCTCAGTTTTCTAGAGTATTATTATGTATATTACCTGGTAAATTACCTATAGTTTTGATACCATGGCTTTATCATTGCCAAACTCCTCACACAGCCAGCTTCTTTGTAGTCCATGGCTCCTCCTGTTTCACCGTTTTTATCAAGTTTCATATTTAGAAAGATGTATGCATGTGCCATATGCTTATATTTGGGGTAAAATATATAAAAATTAACCATTTTACTGAATATACTCCATTGGCATTGAGTACATTCAGCGTTGTGCAACCATCAGCTCTTTTTATTTCCAAAGCATCTTTTATCACCCCAAAAGGAAACCCTGTTGTCACTAAGCAGTACCCCCCCATTCACCTCTACCCCCAATCCCTGCTACCACTAATTTGCTTTCTCTCTCTATGGATTTACCTATTCTGTATATATCATGTAAATGGAATCATACAATGTGACCTTTTCTGTCTGACTTCTATCACGTAGCATAATGTTTTCAGGGTTCATCCATGTTGTAGCATGTATCAGTACTTCATTCCTTTTTTATGGCTGAATAATATTCAGCGGTGGTTCACACCTGGAATCGTAGCACTCTGGAAGGCCGAGGCGGGAGGATTGCTTGAGGTCAGGAGTTCAAGACCAGGCATGAGCCGCAGGCCCTTACTTTAGTTCTTTGTCTGTGGTTTCTATTAGTTCTTTGATCATGGTTAAGATAATTGATTTAGAGCAGGCACAGTGGCTCACACCTGTAATCCTAGCAGTCTGGGAGGCCAAGGCAGGAGGATTGCTTGAGCTCAGGAGTTCAAGACCAGCCTGAGCAAGGGTGAGACCCTGTCTCTACTAAAAATAGAAAAATTAGCCAGTCATTGTGGCACGGGCCTGTAGTCCCAGCTACTTGGGAGCCTGAGGCAGGACGGTCACTTGAGCTCAGGAGTTTGAGGTTGCAGTGAGCTACAATGATGCCACTGCGCTCTACCCAGGACAACAGAGCGAGATTCTGTCTTACAAAAAAAAAAAAAAAGATAATTGATTTAGTCTTTATCAGTCTCAATGCCTTGGTATTCTGGTACAGGTTCTATTTTTTTTTATTGTTCTTTTACACACTTCATAGTTTTTTGCTGAAAATGTAAATTTTGGATATTATAATGTGGCAATTTGGAAATCTGATTCTCTCTCCTTGGGGTTTGTTGTTACTTTTTTTGGGGGGTGGCTAATGTTTGTGTAGTGACTTTTAAAAATTATTTTTGTGGAGTCTGCATTCTTTTTAGTGCAGTCCTGAAAGGCTGTGTTCTTTAGTTTAGCGATCACATTAGAGTGACAGTTTCCTTAAATGCCTAGAGCCAAGAAATGAAAAATAAACACACTCTTTTGTTTTTTGCTGATGCCTATGTGTTGGGTCACTTCATTGCCTAGCCAGGCTGTTTACACCTTTTCCTTAGTCTTCCTTTGCTGATTATATGGATCTTGTTGGTCAGCCAGAGGTGAAAACTTAGGGTCTTTCTGAGCATACATCCAGCCCTGAGTATGCTTGTGGCCTTCTGGATTCCCTGGTAGGCACTGGAGCTTTTAAAGCCCTTATTTATCCACATATCAGCATTACCAACCTGTTCTTTACTAGAGTTTGTGGTCTGTCTACTGTTTGTCCCAACTCTTTTCCCTTTTCTCAGGTTGCTACAGGCAACACTTTACCTTTAGGTAACACTTTGAGCAGAAGCTGCTTGGGATGCTGCCTCAGCCTTGGGAACTCTGAGTTGGGTGAAATAGAAGCAAGCCCTTGCACTGGCCCTCGAGGAAGCTGCCAGACAGTTCAAAACACACAATGACAATTCTTTGAGGATAAGGCCCCTATTGCTCCTTTTGGCACTACCAGCTTGCACAGGGCATTTTTCCTGCCATCTGTACGGCAGTGGGTAATCTGGAGAGTGTGGATGGTACCTGCCCATTTAAAATGCCACAGTGTTCTCCTAGTGAAATGCAGCTACACTTTCTTCCTTAAGTGTTCCCCTGGTTGTTGTAAATGTTTGACCAGATTCCAAAGTTCCACAACAGTTGATTCTGATAGCTTTTCTGAGTTCGTTAGTTGTCTTGTGGTGGGAAGGAGCCCTGGAGCTCCCCACTGTGCCACATTTGGTAATGCCATTCCTGTGCCTTATGATTTTAAACAACTTCACCCTCCAGTTTTTCTCCAAACTTATATTTTTTATTTTATTTTCAGAATTGAATTTGCAAATCAAAACCAAAGGCTCCCCATTGCTTCAAGATATTTATGCAGAAAAATCATCAAATGGAATACAACTGGTAAGATTTCCAAGAGATGAAATCTTCCACACTAGAACAAGAAACACAATATCATGAGAATTATATGAGGAAAATGGCATTTACCCAGAGAAAGCAGTCTGCGAAGGGATTCTCTGAATATCATGAATCCGGAGAGTGCTCTAAACTTACTCCAAACGCGTTTCTTCTTAGAGATCTCACAAATAAACATCCACATGTATGTGACTCATATTCAGTTTGGGGTATATAATGTAGTCTAAATAGTTATCAAATTCTCTAAGAAGCTTTCTGAACATAGAGAATGTAGGGAGGCTCCTGGCGTCATAGGCAGATTATTCCATTTAAAATATCCCCAAAACAGGGTAGGAACTGTGTACACAAAGTGGAAACGTTAAAATGTTCAAATATGATGTTCCCAATGCGTAAATGTTGTGATGGGGGAGAAATTCTGTTACCATACTGAATATGAGAAAATCTTTAGTCATCATTCGTATCATAATCAACAGGAGAGAAGCAATACTACAGAGAAACTCTGTGGCTCTAACCATTGTGGAAAAGTCTTTAGTGAACATCCATCTCTTATGACTCACATGAGAACTCACATTGGAGAGAAAACTTCTGAGGATAATCAGAGTGGAAAAGCCTTAAGAAAGAACTTAATTGGTAATTTTTACAAGAAAACTCATGTTGGGGAGAAAACGTCTAAGTTTTTTCAACATGGAAAAGCTTTTAGCCAGTTTCCAAATTGTAGTGGCCAGAAGAAGACTCATACACGAGAGAAATTGTGTGAATGCAAAGATTGTCGGAGAACTTTTCTTAAGCAATCATCCCTTAAGGTACATATGCGATCTCACAATAGAGTAAAACACTGTGTATGTGAGGAATGCGGGAAAGCCTTCAGTAATTCCTCACACCTTATAGGCCATGTAAGGATTCACAGTGGAGAGAAACCCTATGTTTGTAAAGAATGTGGCAAAGCTTTCACTCAGTCCACAGGACTTAAGTTACACATCAGAACTCACAGTGGAGAAAAGCCGTATAAATGTAGAGAGTGTGGGAAAGCCTTCACCCATTCCTCGTACCTTGCAGATCACGTAAGAATTCACAGTGGAAAGAAGCCCTACATATGTGTGGAATGTGGAAAAGCCTTTACTCAACCCACAGGACTTATTTTACACATACGAATTCACACTGGAGAAAAACCCTATGAATGTAAGGAGTGCAGAAAAGCTTTTATTCATTCTTCATACCTCACAAAACACGGAAGGATTCACAGTGGAGAGAAGCCATATTCGTGTAAGGAATGCGGGAAAACCTTCCCTCGTTCCTCAGGACTTGTTTTACACATGCGAACACACACTGGAGAAAAACCCTATGAGTGTCAAGAAGGTGGGAAAGCCTTTAATCATTCCTCAGTGCTTAGCCAACACGTAAGGAGCCACACTGGAGAGAAGCCGTATCCATGCAAGGAATGCGGGAAAGCCTTCACTCAGCCGTCAGGCCTTAGTACACATTTAAGAACTCACACTGGAGAAAAGGGCTACGAATGTAAGGAATGTGGGAAAGCATTTGCTCGGTCCACGAATCTTAATATGCACATGCGAACTCACACAGGAGAAAAGCCCTACGAATGTAAAGAATGTGGGAAAGCCTTCAGATATTCCACGTGCCTTAATGTCCATGTGTGAACTCACACTGGCACAAAGCTGTATGAATGTAAGGAATGTGGGAAAAACTTCACTCAGTCTTCAGCCCTTGCTAAACATCTAAGAACTAAGGCATGTGAAAAAACCTGAAATTGTCCTCAGACCTTAGTATTTGTATCTAAACTTAACTGGGAAAAAAACTTATGAATGTAAAGAACGTGTGAGAAACCTTCACTCAGTTTTCATTTCTTACATAACAGGTGTGAATTTACCATGGGCAGAAGGCCCATTCATACAAGGAATATGGGAGAACAGTAATTCTTTGTATCTTATAGAGTATAAAAACTAATATTTGAGGGAAAAAAACTTCTCTAAAACATGTCAGAAAGCCTTTTTTTTGTTGTTGTTCCAACATTGTTTATTTTACATAGCTAAAATTACTGTAAAAGCCGATTGAAGGTAAGACCGAGATACAGGCTTACAATACTTCACATGCCTTAATAGGACATCATAACCCACATTTGAGAAAAACCCTCTGTATGTAAAGAATGTGCTCAAACATTTACTTCATGCTCAGGCCTTAGTATCCACATGAGAATTTACAGGGGTATAAAACCCCACAAGTGTAAAGGCCACAAGATCTTCACTTCCTCATACCTTTTGATAACTCAGCATTTAAGAACTCACAGTGGAGAGATACCCTATATATGTAAGAAATCTGGGACATCCTTCAGAAATTTCTGACGGTTTCACGTGTAAAAAGCCTCATGAATTTAAGAAATTTTAAAAATCCTTCAGGTGTTCATAAATCAACATGCAGGGGAGAGAAACCCTAAGAAGGTAAGATATGTGGGAACGCTTTAGTTCCGCCTCATAGGTTAATATTTGGTAATCTCACAGAGGCTAAAAACATAAACGTTAAAAATATGGGAATACATATATATATGTACACACACACACACACACACACGTACATATATTCTGCTTTCGTCCTTTAGTAAAATTGATAATTCACACTAGAGGAATCGTGATTGTAGAGAATGAGAAAATGCATGCATTTTACAAGTCTTGCTGTACATGTGAAAACCCACTGCAAAGAAGGTGTATGAATGTAAAAATGTGGGAATGTTTTTAGTAAATGCACATCATTAAGAGACTTGGAAAAAACTGGAAGGATAAACTATGAATTTGAGGAATTCAGGGAAGCTGTCAGGTACTATTCTTCACTTAATGTACACAAGAATTCATATTGGAGGAGAAATTGAAATAAATGACATGAAGATGAGATTGTCCTTCTCTGTGTCTTACTGTCAATGAAGGCACCTGGCCCCTCAGTTTTCTGGAGTTGAAAATTTTAATTGCTTTTAAAATTCCTTCTAAGTAGATTTTTTCCTATATTATGCTGAGAACAGCATGGGGGAGGAGCAGGACTGGAGCAGTAAACTATGCAGTGGGTGTTAGGATGTTATATTTAATCCCCATGGTAACCACAGAGAAAATATCTATGTAGTATACACAAAATGAAAAGAAAATTTGTCACTACAAAAAAAATCAACTAAACAAAAAGAAGGCAATAATAAAGGAAATGACGAACAAAAAGTAGTAAGACATACAGAAACCAAGTAACGAAATTGCAAAAAATGTCTTTGTTGGTAATTATGTGAAAGGTAAATGGATTAAATTTCCTAATCAAAGGTATAATTCAGTGGAATGGATTAAAATACATAACCCCACTATATGCTGTCCGTTACTCTAGATCTAAAGTCAAAAAAAGGTTGAAAGTAAAAAGTTGGAAAAATATATTTCATGTAAATAGTAACCTAAAGAGAGCTGGGCTGGGTATACTAATATTAGGCAAAATCAACTTGCATTTAAAAACTGTTAGAAGAGACAATGAAGAACAGTATATATTGACAAAAGGTACAATTCATCATGAAGATATAACAATTATAAATGTATATGTACCAAACATCACAGCCTAAAATACATAAAGCAAACACTGACAGAATTATAGGGAGAAATAGACAATTCTATAATAACGCTTGGAGACTATAATACACCACGTTCAATTCAGTAGATAGAACAGCCACACACAATATCAATAAAGAAACAGGAGAAGCACTATGTATATCAGTTGGACCTAACAGACACATTCAGAACACTTCACCCAACAACAGCAGAATATACATTTTTCTCAAGTTTATATGGAATAGTCTCTAGTATAGAGCACATGTCAGGGCACAAAATAAGACTTAATGAAATGTAAAAGCCTGAAATACAAAGTGTCTTTTCCAATCGCAATAGGATAAAACTAGAGATGAAAAACAGAAGGAGAATCGGAAAATTCACAAATGTTTTATTATAAATAACACACTCCTGACCAACCAATAGGTCAAATAAGAAGGCACAGGGGAAATTAGAAAATACCTTGAGAAAAATGGAAAGAAAAACATGGCATACCAAAACTTCTGAGATGGTGCTATGGCCTAAATGTTTTTGTCTCCTCAATGTTCATATGTTGACATCTTGACCCCTAAGGTGATTGTATTAGGAGGTGGGGACTTTGGGAGGTGAGGAGGTCCTGAGGACTCTGCAGAATGGGCTTATGTACCTCATGAAAGACACCCCGGAGAGATCCTCTGCCACTTCCACCAAGTAGCTCTCTTACCGGACACTCAATCCGATGGTGTCTTGATCTTGGGCTTCCTAGTCTCCCGAACTGTGAGAAAAACATTTCTGTTGTGTCTTATCCACCCAGTCTGTGGTACTTTGTTATAGTAGCCTGAACGGACAAAGACAGATGCAGTGAAAGTAGTCCTAAGAAGGAAATTTATAGCAGTAAGTACTCAGATCTAAAACCAGGAAAGATCTCAAAGATTGAGTCAAGGAATTTTGACAGAATGCAGTTCTGTCAGTGGTCACGGAGGGACTGGGCATCTTCCCCTGTGACCTGTGATGAGAAAAATCAAGATTTGAGCTCATCTTCTGCTTAGGGGCCCAGGACAGTAATCGGGACTGAGGGCTCAAAGAAACAGCTGATGGGATGAGATGCAAGTGGGTACCAGGGGTTAGGAGAATTCCAGGACCCTCCCAGCATTTATTTCAGTGATTCCCAAAAGCACTGTTACAACCCTCTGGTCTCTCTCAGATTTCTTCCATTGGTCCCTGAACCTGGCAGGACGGAATGAGGCAGAAGGGTTTGTTGGAAGCCCGAGAATGGCTCCCACCATCCAAAAGTAGTGATTCTAGCACTGCCCAGAGTTCCAGAGGCCCAGAGAATTGACCAGTGTTGGGGTGAGGCTGCCATCTGTTCTACACTGCATCCTCTAGTCGGCCAGAACAGATGCTCTCATCTGCTGGACTTCCACTTAGGCTGGAGCTTTATCTCTGGGAAGGGGGAGAATGTTACCTCCTTGGGAGAGGATGTGTCTGACCTGACATCCTCCGGCATTGCCATGGGCAAATACCAGGTATCATCTGTAACAATGGAATGTACTGCTGTAAGATAGAGATCAGCCTGAACCAACCTTGCATTCCTGGAATAAATTCCACTTGCTCATGGTTTATTATTTGCATAAAGTGTTGTTGGAATTTGCTAGTATTTTACATAGTGCGTTTATTCATTACTGATATGATTCTGCAGTTTTTAGTAATTGTGCTGTCTTTATCAGTTTATATATCAATCTTGTACTTGCAGCAAAAAAGGGTTAGGCAAGATTTGCTTCATTTTCAGTACTCTGAAAAGATTTATGGAGAATTAGGGCTATCTGAACCTTAAAAGTTTCATATATTTCCTATGTAAAAATGTCTGGGCTTAGTGCTTTTTAAAAAATATTAATAACAGAGATGGGATCTCACTCTGTTGTCCAGGCTGGACTGAAACTCTTGTGCTCAAGTGAACCTCCCACCTCAGCCTCCCTAGTATCTAGGATTACAGGTGAGCACCACCATCTGTTCAGCTACTCAAGGGAAACAAGCTTAGTGCTTTTTTAATAGGCTAATTCCTTTGTAACTTTTTTATGTTGGTTTACTTAGCTATTTTTTCTTTCTTTTGTGAGTGGAAAATTTAATTTATTTATGTTTATTCTCTGATTCATGAAAATGTCTAGGGATACACATTTTCTCCTTTAAGTTCTATGTGGAAGATTAGAATTTTTGCCATCACAGAAAATGGCTGTTATTGTCAAACATGTGACTCGTTCTAGATATGCAGTCCTCTCTCTCAGCCTGGAAACACAGTCAACTGATTCAGTAGAGATATTTTCATATTCCATTTTAGGTTGTCCCTCTATCTCTATACTTGTTGATTATTAAAAAATGTGTAAAAAATAATGCGGTGTTAAACATTAGAACTAAACAGAATGGTACGTTCTGTATCTTTTCCACCCCATTTTCATTCCACCATGCTGTTCATCCATCTCCTATAGATTCTGAATTATATTATTTTCTGAATAATCCCATGTTTCCTTGTACTCAAAATGAACAAATATATATCTTATTATTGCCTATTTTTCTTAAAGAAAAGGTTTTATACTATAGATACTGTTTTGCAGTTTTCACTTAACAGTATATCTTGGAAATCACTCCATCTGAGTTCATGGAGACCTTCTTCATTTATTTCTGTAGTTATATAATAGTCAACTGGTGGATGTACCATATAATATCTTTACTACTTGAGAGTATTCAAGGCATTCAAATTTGCCATTGCAGGCCAGGTGCAGTGACACATTCCTGTAATACCAGCCACTCAGGAGGATTGCTAGAGCTCAGGAGTTCAAGACCAGCCTGGGCAACACAGAGAGATGCCGTCTCAAAAAAAAAAAAAAAAAGAGAGAGAAAGAGAGAAAACCCCAAATTTGCAATTACAGACAGTGCTGCAATTAGTAATCTTGAGCATGCTTGACTTGTTAAAGGTTTACCTTCAGGGAAAATTCTTAGAAATAGGATTGTTGTATTGGACACGTAGTTTTGTTAGATATTGGCAAATTCTCCTCTGTACTGGGCGGCCTCCAAATTGGCCCCCAATAATCCCTGCTTCCTGATATTCATATCTTCGTGTATTCCTCTCACATTGCACCAGGCTTGGTCTCTGTGACCAGCAGAACATGGCAGAAGTGATGTTAAATCGCTTCTGAAGTTTAGGTTACAAAAGACCAGGCACATATGGAATCTCAATGGAGTCCATATAGTGAAAACAATCTTGAAAAAGAACATCGTTGTAGGATTCACACTTTTCTGATGCCAAAAGTTACTACAAGGCTGGGCACAGTGGGGGTGGCCACACCTGTAATCCCAGCACTTTCGGAGGCCGAGGCAGGAGGATCACTTGAGGCCAGGAGTTTGAGACCAATCTGAGCAAGAGCAAGACCCTGTCTCTACAAAAAATAGAAAAATTAGCCAGGTGTGGTAGTGCACACCTGCAGTCCCAGCTACTCAGGAGACTGAGGCAGGAGGATTGCTTGAGCCCAAGAGTTTATGGCTGCAGTGAGCTATGATGACACCACTGCGCTCTATCCTGGGTGACAGAGTGAGCCTCTATCTCACAAAAAAAGTTACTGCAAAGCTACAGTAATCAAAACAGTGTGGTACAGGCATATGACAAACATATAGACCAATTATAGCAGAGAGAGCCCAGAAATAAACCCTCACAGATGTAATCAAATCATTTTTGACAATGGTGCCAAGATCATTCAATGGGGAAAGGGCAGTCTTTTTCCAGCAATGGTGCCGTGGTACAGCCATTGTGGAAAACAGTATGGAGGTTTTACTCAAAAAATGATACAGCATCATCATCCACATGATCCCACAATCTCACTTCTGGGTATATGCCAAAAGGAAATGATATCAGTACTCAAAGAGATATTTGCATTCCCATCTTCACTGTGGCATTTTTCACAGTAGACGAGTTACAGAATGCATAAAAAATGTATATATATATATATGAATATTATTTAGCCTTTAAAAAAAGAAAGAAATCCTGTATTATCTCACTTACACATGGAATCTAAAAAAGCTGAACTCATAGAAGCAGAGTACATTGGTTGCTAGGGAATGGGAAGCAGAGGAGGGAATTGGGGAGAAGTTGGTCAAAGGGTTTGAACTTTCGGTTATAAGATGAATAATTCTGGGATTTAATATACAGCGTGGAGATTTTATTAATTATACTGTATTGTATCCTTGGAATTTGCTAAGAGAGTAGATTTTAAGTACTTTTTTTCCTTTTTCTTAAAATAACACACGTTTATTATCGTGAAGTTTCCACGGGGTCTGGAGTCCAGCCATAGTTTAGCTGGGTATTCCGCTTAGGGTTTCACAAGGCTGCAATCAAGGTATCAGGCTGTATTCTGGAAGCTTGTACGGGGAAGAATCTGCTTTCCAGCTTGTTTATGTTGTCGGCAGAATTCATTTCCTTGTGGCTTGTGAACAAAGCCCCCGTTTTTTGCTGGTTTTAGTTGGAGGCCTCCCTCAGGTTCTGGAGGACAGTCACCCTTCCTAGCTTAGCTGGACTTCCTCAACATGCTCCTTCCTTCATCAAGCCAGCAAGGAGGCTCTCTCCTCTCTCCTAGAGTGTGCCTGCTTTGTATACTCTGTGAAATTGCTAGCCATAGATAAGAAACCCTGGGGCTTTGAAAACCCCAAGCCACTGCAGTCCTTCCTTCCTTTTTCCTTCCCCAGGCTTGAATGCAGTGTCGTCATCATAGCTCACTGCAACCTCAAACTCCTGGGCTCAAGTGATGCTCTTGCCTCAGCCTCCCAAGTATCTGGGACTACAGATGTGTGCCATGACACCCAGCCTTAATTTTTCTATTTTAGAGATGGGGTCTTGCTCAGGTTGGCCTCAAACTCCAGAGCTCAAGCAATCCTCCCGCCTCGCCCTCCCAGAGTGCTAGGATTATAGGCGTGAGCCACTGCTCCTGGCCTATAGTATGTTTTAATATCTGTAGATCATCATTGCTTTTGTTTGTCAGCATTTTCTTGGTTATTATCATGTTTGTTCTTCCATATAAGCTTTAGTATCAATGTGCCTAACTCCATAAAAAACTTTTGGTATTTTTATTGGAATTATGTTACATTTCTGAATAAACCTGGGGAGAATACTGGTACCACTGTTATTTTACAACATAGTGTATGTAAGTGGTCCTGGCCTGTATGGTTAGATCAGAAAAATAACAATATAAATACATATTTGATGAAGGAAAAAAATCAAGATTTGCAGAAAATACTATTATATTGAAAGAGCAAAGGAATCAACTACTAGAGTTCACCATGTTGTTCTGATAAACAAAAAGGAATAACAGGCCAGCTGCGGTTATTCCTTGTGCTTGAGGCAAGGAGTTCAAGACCAGCCTGAGCAAGAGAGAGACCTCTGTCTGTACAAAAAATAGAAAAACTAGCTGGCGTGGTGGCACATGCCTGTAGTCCCAGCTACTCAGGAGGTTGAGGCAGGAGGATCCCTTGAGCCCAGGAGTTTGAGGTTGCAGCGAGCTATGATCACACCATTGCACTCTAGCCTGGGCGACAAAGGGAGATCCCCCTCTCAAGAAAAAAATAAATAAAATAAGGAATAAGAGCCAATAAAGGCCTATAGTAGATATTGATTGAATGGAAGAGATATACCTTGACATTCACTGGCAAGTTTATATCAACATGGAAAAAAATCACTGAAAGGGCTCTAGGGCCAGTTGCGTGGCTTACACCTGTAATTCCAGCACTTCGGGAGGAGTGCTTGAGGCCAGGAATTTGAGACCAGCCTGGACAACATCGCGAGACCCCCGTCTCTACAAAACATTTAAAAAATTAGCAGGGCGTGGTGGCGCGCCTCTAGTCCCAGCTACTCAGGAGGCTGAGGCAGGAGGATCGCTTGAGCCCAGGAGCTGGAGGTTGCAGTGAGCTATGACGATGCCACTGCACTCTAGCCAGGGCGACAGAGCAAGACTCTGTCTCTTAAAAAAAAAAAAAGAAAGAAAAAGCTCTAAGAACTTGGAGGGAGCAGGGACACACAGAAGAAGCTTTTTATGAGCATCCTCCGGGGTGTATCCCCACCCCAAAACTGGCCCTTCCAGTCAGTCGGGCGATCCAGACCGCGGGCTGTGCCTGGTGCCACCTCCAACCCTGCCCTCGCGTGTGGGCCCCGCCCGGAGGCGTGATCCTAACGTCCCCTTGTCATCGCGCCTGTTTCTGCTCCAGCCCCGCTTCTGGGCCCCTGACTTAGGCAACCGTAGGGCCCACCGGGACCTACGCGGGAGGAAACAGGAATTTCTCTACCCCGTCCGGTCCTGGGTGGTTGAAGCTCGAGCACGGGAGCCCCGCCCCGCCCGAGGCAGACGCCGGAAGTGACGTCATGGCGCCCCGCCATTTTTTCCGGCGCCGGCCCCGCGCGTGCTGTGCCATTTCGCTTTTATAGTGGCGGGGTGAGATCTGGCTTCGGTGAGTCCCGCATGCTTGCCTGAGGGGCCGGGAGGTAGCAAGGGGGCGTCACATGGAGGCTTGGGCGAGGCTGCCGAGGGGCCTCCGGATAGAGAGGCCTGGCCCGCTCCACTCGCGTCCGCCGGGCAGCCGGTCCTCCCGGCGCGGCCAATTCCGGGAGGCCGCTCGGGCTCCGGGTCACCGCGGGGAGCCGGGTCAGGGAACTACTGTTAATCCCGCGTCCGTGGAATGTTTTCATCGCTTTGCTCTCCTCTTCCAAAGCCTCCAAAGCAATGTTTGTGATTTTTTTTTTTTTTCCCAAAAGGAAAAGAATTTCCGCCGTTCGAGTCAGGTGGATTCTGACTCTGTTCTCCCACCTCAGGGACCTGGCGTTTCTAGCGTGTTCCCTGTGAGTACTTGGTAGAAAGTTGGTTCGGTGGGGGCCTCTAGTTCTATTTCTTTGTTAAAGAGTGTTTCATGTGAGAATTTGGCGTTGTCTTGGTGTCCTTTATTTATTTTTGATGTATTGCGTTCAGGTAGAGACATAATGTAGATTCTTAGTTGTGTAGGGTGCGCCTGTTTCTGTATATAAATATAAACATGTAGACTGCAAGCCTTTCCATTAAAGACAAGCAGGAATACTGAGCTGTTCTCTTCATCTGAAGTTCTCAGGCCTGTATGTCCCCACAGAGCTTAAAAACAGGGGCCTCCAGGAAGAAAGGATAGAAGGTTTATTACTAGGGTAATCGAATTCATTATTAATAGCATGCTTGCACTAAAAATCTGAACTTACGGAAAATGTGAACGTTCAGCACAAGGAATACCAATTATGATAGATTTTTAAGATTGTGCTTGTTTGCTCTTTCCTCAGACAAATACGTTTTATGGAGAATTATTATTTGAGTGTAGGTTGAGCATAAATTGCACATGTGATACTTGACCTTTAAATACCTGGTAATGCATCTTAGAAAGATAAAGACATTGCCCTAATAAAACCACAACACTAGTATTTCACCTAAGAAAATTAAAAATAATAGTGTCATCTACTTTGTGTAATAACTGAAATTCTCCACGTTTTTCCAACATAAGATGTTGGGTGTTTTTGGATCAAGGGTCCATTCAAGTTGTATGCATTGCAGTTGTTTATGTCTTTTATCGTTTTTCCACCGAGAATAGTCATTATTGTCTATTACGTTGACTTTTGAAGAGTCATACCTTTTCTTAGAAAGTCACACAATCAGGTATTTCTGATTGTATTCTCATGGTGTGTTTAAATATTCCTTCATTCCGTGCTATTTCCTATAAACTTGTAATTGGGTCCACGGGATAGGTTGGCAAACATTGATAAGGGCTGATAGCATTTTATGCTTTGGGGGCCATGGGATCTCAACTCAGTTCTGCCTTAGTCACTTCATGGTGACTACACTGCCTTAGTCACTGCTGGTGGCAGGCCACAACCTGTTACGCAAAAGAAAAACAGTTACCTGCAGCAGAGGGCATACATTTCCTCTAAAATACCAGAGGGCTGTGCTGTCTCCTATTCGTGCTTGCCAGAAGCTTCCAACAGCATCTTATGGACACTTTGAGTGTCATTGCATCTGCTGGATAAAGTGGATCAAGTGCTTGAGAAGCTCGTACTACAGCCCGAACTTGCTCCAATCCGTTGAAATTGGAAGCCTTACAGGTGACCGTGTGAGGCATTAAAGCACATTCAGATGTTGTGTATGTCACCACCAAAATTCAAAAGGTTTATGGAGTGTTGTGCCTCTTTTCTGGTGGTAGGTGGTGTGAAGTACAGTAACTTGGAGTGACATCTTGGAGGGGGTTATCTTTATATGATCCAGACAATTGAACCCACAGAAACACCTGAATCTCCTACCCTCTACTTTATATATTTCTTTCTTTAATTTTTTTTTTTTTTTTTTTTTTTTGAGACAAGAGTCTCACTCTGTTGTCCAGATGAATGCCATGGCATCAGCCTAGCTCATGGCAACCTCAAACTCCTGGGCTCAAGTGATCCTCCTGCCTCAGCCTCCTGAATAGCTGGGACTACAGGCATGCGCCACCACACTTGACTAATTTTTCTATCTTTAGTAGAGATGGGGTTTCACTCTTGCTCAAGCTAGTCTTGAACTCCTGACCTCAAGTGATCCTCCTGCCTCAGCCTCCCAGAGTGCTAGGATTACAGGCGTGAGCCACTGCATCTGGCCTTAATTTTTTTATTGCTACATAATAGATTTATATTTTTTAGGGTACATGTGATAATTTGATATTCATATAATCAAATCAGCATAATTGTGATATCTATCACCTTAAATATTTATCTTTATGGCAGCAACATTTGAAATATTCTCTTCTACTTGTTTTGAAATGTACAATAAGTTAATGTTAACTGTAGTCACCCTACTTGATCTGTTGAACACCAGTTCTTATTTATTGTGCCAAACTGTATTTGTAACCCTTAATAAAGCTCTCTTCATCCCTCTGTATCTTCATGAGATCCACTTTTTTAACTCCCACATATGAATGAAAACGTGGTATTTGTCTTTCTGTGCTTGGCTTATTTCACTTAACACAATGATCTCCAGTTCCATCCATGTTGCTGCATGTGACAAGATTTGCTCAGGACTGCCTTGGTCTTTTGTGGTTACATACATATTTTAGGATTATTTTTTCTAAAAAAAATGCTAATGGTATTTTGATAGAGATTTCATTGAATCTGTAGATTGCTTTGGGTAGTATTGTCATTTTCACAATATTAATTCTTCCATGAGTGTGAAATAGCTTTCCACATTTTTGTGTCCTCTTCAATTTCTTTCTTTACTATTTTATAGTTTTCCCTGTATAGATCTTTCACAGCCATGGTTAAATTGATTGCTAGGTATTTTATATTTCTTGTAGCTGTTGTAAATGTGATTGCTTTCTTGAGATTTCTGTTTTCAGATTGTTTGCTGTTGGTGTGTGTAAATACTACTGATTTTTGTATGTTGACTTGTGTCCTGCAACTTTACTGGATTCCTTTACCAGTTCTAACAGTTCTTTGGTGGAGGCTTTAGGTTTTCCTAAATATAAGATTATGTCATTTGCAAACAAGGCTAATTTGACTTCTTTCCTTTCAATTTAGATGCCCTTTATTTCTTTCTATTGCCTAAGTGGTCTGGCCAGAATTTCCAGTATTATGTTGAATAAAAGTGGTGAAAATGGGTGTCCTTGTCTTGTTCCAGATCTTAAAGGAAAGGCTTTCAATTTTTTCCTGTTCAGTATCATGTTGGCTGTGGGTTTGTCATCCATCCCACATCCCCCATGGCCTTTTTCATTTTGCGGTATGTTCCTTCCGTACCCAGTTTTTTGAAGGTTTTTATCACAAAGGGATGTTGAATTTTATCAAATGCTTTTTCAGCATCTATTGAAACAATCATTTGATTTTTGTTCTTGATTCTCTTAATATGATGTATCATGTTTATTGATTTGTGTGTGAACCATCCTTGCATTCCTGAGATGAATCCCACTTGATCATGGTGAATGATCTTTTTAATGTGTTGTTGAATTCATTTTGCTAGTATTTTGTTGAGGATTTTTGCATACGTGTTCATCAGTGATATTGGCCTGTAGTTCTCTTTTTTTGTTGTGCCCTTGTCTGATTTTAATATCAGGGTAATACTGGCCTCATAGAAAGAGTCTGGAAATATTCGTGGCTCATCAATTTTTGTAAAGTTTGAATAGAATTGGTAATAATTTTTCAGATGTTCGGTAGAATTTAGCAGTGGTGCTGGGCTTTACCTTAATGGTAGACTTTAGTGTGGATTCAGTCTCATTACTTGTTACTGGTTTGTTGAGGTTTTCTATTCATGGTTCGATCTTGTATGTTGTATGTGTCTAAAAATTTATCCATTTCTTCTAGGTTCTCCAATTTGTTGGCATGTAGTTGTTCATAATAGTCTCTAATGAATTTTCCTTTTATGGTTTTACTGTCTTTATTCTGTGGTCTTTCTTGTTATATTTCCTTTTTCTTTCTGATTTCATTTCTTTGGGTCTTTTTTCTTTTTTTAGTCTAGCTAAAGATTTGTTGATTTTTATGTTTTCAAAAAGTCAACTTTTCATTTCATTCATCTTTTTTTTTTTTTTTTTTTTTTTTTTTTTTTTTTTTTTTTTTTTTTTTTTTTTTTTTTTTTTTTTTTTTTTTTTTTTTAGTCTGTGTTTCGTTTTGTTTTTTTGGAGACAGGGTCTCAGCTCACTACAGCTCACTGCAGCCTCAAACTCCTGGGCTCAAGCAATCCTCCTGGCTCAGCCTTCTGAGTAGCTGGGACTGCATGTACATGCCACCATGCCTGGCTAATTTTCCTTTTTTTTGTACAGGTGGGGTCTTTCCATATTGCTCAGGCCGATATGAAACTCATGAGCTCAAGCAATCCTGTCTCAGCCTTACAGGTGCTGGGATTACAGGTGTGAGCCACTGTGCCCGGCCTAGTCTTAATTTATTTTTGCTCTGATCTTTATTATTTCTCTTCTTCTACTAATTTTGGGTGTGGTGTGTCCTTGCTTTTCTAGTTCCTTGAGGTGCATCATTAGGTTATTTTTGGTATGTTGCATTTGTATTTTCATTTCTTCAAGAAATTTTTAAATTTTCTTCTTAATTTCCTCATTGACCCATTGGTCGGTTGTTCAGGAGCATGTTGTTTAATTTCCATTTGTTTGTGTAGTTTCCAAGATAGGTTCCTCTTGTTTCTGATTTCCAATTTTATTCCATTGTGCTCAGAAAAGATACTTAATGTGATTTTTATTCTTTTTAATTTCTTGTGACTTGTTTTATGGACTAAGATATGGTCTATTCTGGAGAATTTCATGTGCTGGTGAAAAGTATTCTGTAGCAGTTGGGTAAAATGTTCTGTAAGTATCAGGCCTGTTTGGTCTAGCATGTAGTTTAACTTCTATTTTTTTTTTTTTCTTTTTGAGGCAGTGTCTCACTCTGTTGCCTTGAGTAGAGTGCCCTGGTGTCAGCCTAGCTCACAGCAACCTCAGACTCCTGGGCTCAAGCGATCCTCCTGCCTCAGCCTCCTGAGCAGCTGGGACTACAGGCATGTGCCACAATGCCTGGCTAATTTTTCTATTTTTAGTAAAGTCAGGGTCTCAACTCTTGCTCAGGCTGGTCTCGAAGTCCTGAACTCAAGGGATCCTCCTGCCTTGGCCTCCCAGAGTGCTAGGATTACAGCCATGAGCCACTGCACCCGGCCTCTAGACCTACTTTTGGTCATGTTTGGGCATAACAGCAAGCTTAGGAATTCAAACTTTTTAATTTTTTGAGTCAGGGTCTCTCTTTGTCACCTGGGGCTAGAGTACAGTGGGGTGTCGTCATAGCTCACTGCAACCTCAAACTCCGGGTTCAAGTTATCTTCCTGCCTCAGTCTCCTGGGTAACTGGGACTACAGGTGTGTGCCACATTGCTTGGTTAATTTTTCTATTTTTTGTAGAGATGGGGTCTTGCTCTTACTCAGGCTGGTCTTGAACTCCTCACCTCAAGTGATCTTCCCACCTTGGCCTCCCAGAGTGCTAGGAATACAGCTGGAGCCACCATGCCCAGCCAGGAGTTCAGACTTTTGAGCAAACTAACCTGCGTACAAGTCCTGGTTCACCATTTTCTAAGTGGCTGATGTTGGACCTAATTTAGTGTTGTCAGAATTGGTGGTGGAGGGTTGGGGGGAAGTTAGCTATTAAATAGGGATAATATCTATTGTGAAGGACTGTCGTGATAATTAAGTGAGCTTATATATATAAGGTTTCTACTGAGATGTCTGATATATACTGTTCTTCAGTGAATGGTCATTGATAATTACCCGTACTCATGGAGTACCCTGCTTTTAGTAGCTGTCACGTGCATCATCTGTAGAGAGAATGCTAACATATGGTGTTTGATGCTTGTTGATCGATGATTAATATGAAGTTGGACTGTAGATGTACCGGTATCAAGAGAAATGGTGATTGTGCCATCCATTTAGATTCGTAAGTTGCCCTGAAGTGGTGTTGGCATCAAGGAAAGGAGTGTTGCCTGTCAGCTGTGTAGGATGGCAGCCATTGATTTTTGTCCCATGATAAGTTCTGTCATTCTTTTTTAGGAGACTCTGCCTCAGGTGCCCCTTATACAATAGAGTCCCATGGTCTGGGCCTGAGCAGTCGTGCTCCTGGTTTGTTTCAGAGATGCTGGAGTGGGCCAGAGATTGCTGTTTTGTAAGTCAGCCACTGGGAATGTGTGCTTCGGGACGAGGTGCCGCCTAATCTCCTTGATAAGTATCATCACCTTGGGCAAATAAAGAGTCACATTTATCAGGACTTAAGTTTCCTTACCTTTAAATTGAGATTGTTGCCCTTTTGCTGATGGGCAGTGTAGCTCACCATTCCTGTCTCTGACGTTAGGTGAGACAGACTGCTTTGCCACTTTGTGTGTGTTCTGTATTGTGCAGGATTACCTGGGAATTTCATACTAGAACGGAGTGACTTCCAAATATGTGAATGGGGAAATTATAGTCCTCTCTGGGTTCTCATGCCTTCTTTTTTTTCCAGGAGGTCGTCTTTCTTGGGTCCTAATCCTTTGCCTTCACGAAGAAAAGATACAGGCCGCAAGGATGGTGGCTGACTGATAAATTGATATCAGGTATGCCAAAAGTGTATTCTTATTAAAAATGATATGCTTTGTATCCACCTGGTAGACACATTTCCTTCTAGATGGACATGTCTCCAGAGCTTCTTAAAGCAAAGGAAGCCGCAAGGACTTTGAGTCCCCCGTTGAATTTACTGATGGAGTGAAGGCTGTATATTGGTTAGGTATTACCTTGAAAATCATCCCAATATTTCAGTAATTGCTTGTTAATTTGACCCTCATGGTGCTAAGTGCATGTTTCTTATTTTGTAGAGTGCTCAGATGCACTGTAAGGAAGAGGAAAGGGTCCTTCCTTTTCTTAAGGAATTTATTGATATATCACTTTATACATGTCTGTAATATGCTCAGGATTGTGCTGCAATCGAGGGGGAAATAAGAGGAGAAGAGCTCATAGTCTAGTTGTGGTGAGATTAACTTCATGTGTTAGAGGTGCCATGAAAGCCATGTGACTGGTGGAGATCGACAGTGAGTGCAGATAGAGGAGAGTTCCTAGGAGTGCTGAACCCTGGGGTAGACAGTGGGAGCCCTTACAGCCCTGGATAGCCATTGGGTTCCTCTTCCTCATTGTCAGTCAACATTGATGATGACATGGCCACGCTCAAACCAGCATGTGTGTGATGATTTAGGACTCAATGACCTTTGACAATGTGGTCGTAGAGTTCATCCAAGAAGAGTGGATTTTATTGGATCAAACTCAGAAAATCCTATACAGAGATGTGATGCTGGAGAATTATAAGAACTCCGGCCTCGGTAGATAAGACCGTCATTCCTTGTAGCCTCCTGTGGAACCCATGCATATATGTACTGTGTTCAGGGTCAGTGACATGAAATCTGAAAACAGTGGACAATAACAGACATAGTCACTGCACTAGTGGTTTTAATCTAGTGTGCTAGTTTTCAAAATGTGGTCCAAGGATCAGTAGCACCAGTCATTCTTTTAGAAACGTACATTTGCATACTTCACCGTTGACATAGTGAATCAGAAAATCTGTTTGGCTCCTGTTTGTGTTTTAACAAGCCCTCCAGATGAGTCTGAGTCACTCCTAAATTGAGAACCACAGGGATCGTAGTAGATTTTTCATGAAAATGAAGATCTCTTTTTGCACTTAGGTTATTTCATATTTGAATCAACATCTTAATGGTTTTTAAATGTGTATTTAAGCCTGAATGGTGGGTGTCTGGGGTCAGAGATAACCGGTTTCTTTAGGGCACAGAAAAATGAGATACATGCAATTTGCGGTCCTTTGAAATAATTTAACTGCTTTTCTTAGAAATGTAATTCCTCGGCTGGGCGCGGTGGCTCACGCCTGTAATCCTAGCATTCTGGGAGGCCGAAGTGGGCGGATGGTTCTGAGCTCAGGAGTTCGAGACCAGCCTGAGCAAGAATGAGACCCCGTCTCTACCAAAAATAGAAAGAAATTAATTGGACAGCTAAAAATATATATAGAAAAAATTAGCCGGGCATGGTGGCGCATGCCTGTAGTCCCAGCTACTAGGGAGGCTGAGACAGTAGGATCGCTTGAGCCCAGGAGTTTGAGGTTGCTGTGAGCTAGGCTGATGCCACGGCACTTGTCCCAGGCAAGAGAGTGAGACTCTGTCTCAAAAAAAAAAAATAAATAAATAAAATAAAAAAGAAATGTAATTCCTGTGTCATGGATAGCTTTGTCATATCTTGCATGAGCCACTTCCATTGATGTATCTTTCTCTCTTTACAGGAGAGAAAGCTCTTCAAACCCAGTCTGATCTCTCGATTGGAGGAAGAGGAATTGAGCACATTGCCAAGAGGAGATCTCCAAGGTAAGTGTTTGTGGAGATCATCCCAGGACAATGAGAAGCTCAATATGTTTGGAAGTATAACAAGGGAATTTCCTTAGTTTTGGGCTATCTTCACCTTCCCATATTCCTTAATTTTTCATTTATCCCAGACTTTCCTATGATTTCACAAAAGACCTCTTTTTTAGTTTATGATTCTAATGTATGCTTATTGTCCAGATTGTTACTGCTTTCTTTCCCTGATAATTCTGTTTCTGTTGACCATCTCATTTAAATTCTGTAGAATAGATTGTTTAAAAAAATTAATAAATTTTGACCCTTATGAATTGCACATATTAGACGTGACCAAACTGCTCCAATCTATATTTACTTAATTTTTTTAGTGCATTTAATATGAAAAATACAAATGAGCTTTATCATTTTTAGGTATCATTTTTAGGTATTGTAGAGTGCTCAGACACACTGTAAGGAAGACGAAAGGGTCCTTCCTTTTCTTAAGGAATTTATCGATACGTCAGTTTATCACGCGTTTGTAATATGCTCAGGATTGTGCTGCAATAGAGGGAAATAAGATGAGACGAGCTCCTAGTCTAGTTGTGGTTTAACTTATTTAACCTACCGTTTTACTTTGTAAATTCTTCTTCTTTTTTTTTTTTACTTCAGAATGGCAACTTAAACCAGAAAGCGTCAGAACCACAGCAGGATATTTTTTGGTTAAAAACATCAAATTGCCTACAAATGGTAAGATTAATAAGGGAGATTCCTTATTTACCACACTCAAGAAAAGATTGGGAATTCCATTGTAGAAAATGAGCATAAACGAGAGATAATTGAGAGAAAGAACATTCACCCATGCGGGAAGAATGTCTCTGGAGGGATACTCTAAATATGATGAACTTGGGATACCCTAATCCTATCTTAAAACTTGCTACAAGTACAAATTATCACATACGTAGCTATGTGATAGCTAGATAATGAGATTTTAAAAACAATTTCCTGAAAATACACAGGAATCTTCAGGGTTAGAGGAGATGGCGCAAGATTCTTACAGAATGGTTTCTTCATTCAACTTATAAGAAACCCACAGGGTAGCAATTGCATGCATGTTAATGAAAATGGCAAAAATTATAATCATCGTCATAGCATGTCTGATTTCAGATGGGTGGGATCTATGAGTAAGTCTGAAAAATCCTTTAATCATCATTCATCCCTTCATCAATAGGCAGAAAGCCGCCATGGAGGGGCACCCTGTGACTGTGAACAGCCTGGAGGTGTCTTCAGTGAACACTCATGCCTTAAGAAGACACACATGGTAACTGAAAATACAAGAAACACTTACGACAGTAATGAGAATGGAGAAAACTCTCCTCCTCTGCACAAGAAAACTCCTACTGGAGAGAAACTTTCTGTGTTGAATCAGTGTAGAAAAGCCTTCAGCCTGTCACCAGATGTTCACCAGGGAATGTGCTTGGGAGACAAATCCTTTGAATGCAGTGAATATGAGCAAGCTTTTGTTAATCAGTCATACCTTCAGGCACATGGGATTGCTCAGGATGGAGAAAAACTCTATGAGCAAGAACCACGTGGGGGAGCTTTCACGTACTCCACAAGTCACGCAGTGTCTCTTCCAATGCGTACTGTACAAAAGCCCTACGAATGTAAGGAATGTGGACGATTCTTCCGATGTACTTCATACCTTAATAGTCACATGCGAACACACACGGGGGAGAAACGCTATGAATGTAAGGAATGTGGGAAATGTTTCACGGGTTCTTCACACCTAGTAGAACACGTAAGAATTCATACTGGAGAGAAACCCTATGAATGTAAGGAATGTGGAAGAGCCTTCACTGGGCGCTCGGGCCTCACTAAACATGTACGAACACACACTGGAGAGAAGCCCTATGAATGTAATGAATGTGGGAAAGCCTATAATAGGCTTTATTTACTAACTGAACATTTTAAAACTCACACCGAGGAGAAGCCCTTCGAATGTAAGGTATGTGGAAAATCCTTTAGAAGTTCCTCATGCCTTAAGAATCACGTTCGAATTCACACTGGAATCAAACCCTATAAATGTAAGGACTGTGGGAAAGCCTTTACTGTTTCCTCAAGCCTACATAATCATATAAAAACTCACACTGGAGAGAAGCCGTACGAATGCAAGGAATGTGGGAAAGCCTTCGCTACATCTTCCCAGCTTATCGAACACATAAGAACACACACTGGAGAGAAACCGTATATATGTAAGGAGTGTGGCAAAACCTTCCGTGCTTCTTCACACCTCCAGAAACATGTTATAATCCACACTGGAGAGAAGCCTTATAAATGTACGGAATGCGGGAAAGCCTACAACAGGTTTTATTTACTAACAAAACACTTAAAAACACACACTGAGGAAAAACTCTTTGAATGAAAGGAATGCAGAAAGTCCTTTAGGAATTTCTCATACCTTAATTATCATATTCGAATTCATACTGTTCAGTTTTCTTGGTATAAAGAATGTGGGAAAGTCTTCAGGTATCCCCAGCCACTTCTAAGACATGAAAGAACTCAGTCTCAAGATCCCCCATGCATTTTGGGAATGTGGGAGAGCTATTTAGAATCTGTTTGGGTTTTGTTTGTTTTTTGTTTTAAGAATAGGCATTTTTCTCAAGGCATTGGAATCTGATCACAATGCAGCATTTAAGAACGTATCCAGGAGCCATATAGTGTAGGAAACAGGGAAAGCCTTCGCCAGTTTCCTTGGGTCTTACTAAATTTGTGAGATCACAGGCATGCCTTAGAGATATTGCGGGTTTGTTTCCAGACAACTGCAATAAAGTAAATATTGCAATAAAGTGAGTCACACAAATTTTTTGGTTATGTTTACACTATATTGTGGCCTATTAAGTGTGTGACAGCATTATGTGTAAAAAAAGCATACATACCTTAATTTTAAAATGTTTTATTGCTAAAAAATTTTAGTGATCATTTGAGCCTACGGTGAGCCATAATCTTTTTGCTGGTGTTGTGTCTTGCCTTGATGTTGATGGCTGCTGACCCATCAGGGTGGTGGTTGCTGAAGGTTGGAGGTGGGTATGACAGTTAAAATAAAACAGCAGTGAAGTTTGCAGCAACTCCTCCTTTCACAAAAGATTTCTCTGCAGCATGCGATGCTGTTTATTAGCGTTTTACCCACAGTAGAAGTTCTTTCAGAATTGGAGTCAGTCCTCTCAAATCTTGCTACTACTTTATCAACTAAGTTTATGTAATATTCTGAATCCTTTGTTGTCATTTCGACAGTGTTCACATCTTCAGGAGTAGATTTCATCTGAAGAAACTACTTTCTTTGCTCATCCCTAAGAAGCAACTCCTCATCTCTTAGTTTTTTTCAAAATTGCGGCAATTCCGTCAGTCAATCACGTCTCCAAGTTCCACGTCTAATTCTGGTTCTCTTGCTGTTTCCGCCACGTCTGCATTTATATGTTATTTCCTCCACTAAAGTCTTGAACCTCCAAAGTCATCTGTGAGAGTTGGAATCAACTAATTCCAAACTCCTGTTAATGTTGATTTTTTTGTTATTTTTTTGAAAAACAAAAATAGTTTTGGGGAGACAGTCTTGCTATGTTGGCCAGGCCGTAGGGTAGCGGCTCTTCACCTGCTCAGTCATAGTACACTGCAGCCTTGAACTCCTGCCTCAAGGGATCCTCCTGCCTCCGCCTCCCTGGTAGTTAGGGCTACAGGCGTGTGCCACTGCTCCTGGTTTAATGTTGATATTTTTACCTCCTTCCAAGAATTGTGGATTTTAATTGCATCTAGAATGGTGAATAATTTCTAGAAGATCTGCAGTTTACTTTGCCCAGATCCATCAGAGAAAGTACTTTCGGTGGCAGCTATAGCTTTAGAAATGTTAGCTCTTAAATAATAAGTTTTGGAAATCAGAATTACTCCTTCATACGGGCTGCAGAATAGAGGTTGTGTTAACAGGCATCTAAACAACATTAATCTTGTACATCTCCATCTGAGTTCTTGGTTTACAAATTGTCAATGAGCAGTAATATTAATGTTTTGAAAGGAATGCTCTGAGCACTGGGTCTCAATAGTGGGCTTGACATATTCAGTAAACTATGCTGTAAATACATGTGTTTCATTAAGATTTTGTTGTTCCATTTATAGAGCACAGGTGGAGTAGATTTCTTTTCGTTTTTTGGGTTTTTTTTGTTTTTTTTTGAGACAGAGTCTCCCTCTGTCGCCTTCGCTAAAGTGCAGGGGTGTGATCGTAGCTCCCTGCAGCCTCAAAGTCCTAGGCTCAAGCCAGTTCAGCCTCAGCCTCCTGAGTAGCTGGGACTACAGGCGCGCCACTGCACCTGGCTAATATTTTCTATTTTTAGTAGAGACGGGGTCTCGCTCTTGCTCAGGATGGTCTTGAACTCCTGACCACAAGCACTCCTCCTCCTCAGCCTCTCAGAGTGCTAGGATTATAGGCGTGAGCTATTGTGCCCAGCCAGTAGATTTCTTAATAATTCTTTAGGGCCCTAAGATTTTTGGAATGCTAAATGAGCATTAGTTTCCATTTAAAGTCACCAGTTGCATCGGCCCCTAACAGGAGAGCCAGCCTGTCCTCTGAAGCTTTTGGTGTCAGGCATTGACTTCTCTTACCTAACTATGAAAGACCCACATGGCATATTCTTCCAATGTAAGGCTGGATCGTCTCTGTTGTTCAGTGTGACTACCTCCATCAATTATCTTGATCTAGATCTTCCGGATAACTCGCTGCAGCTTCTACACTCGGAGTTGCTGCTTCAGTTTGCACTTTTATGTTATGGAGATGACTCATTTCCTTAAACCTCATTAACTAGCCTGCACTAATTTCAAACTATGTTTCTGGAGCTTCCGCACCTCTCTCAGCTTTCATAGAATTAAATAGATTTAGGGACTTGCTCTGGGTTAGGTTTTGGCTTAAGGGAATCTTATGGTTGGTTTGATCTTCTGTCTAGACCACTAAAACTTTCTCCATGTCAGCAATAATGCAGTTTTGCTTTGTAACTATTTGTGTGTTCATTGGAGTAGGACTTTAAATTTCCTTCAACAACTTTTCCTTTATCTTCATAGCTTGGGTAATTGGTGCAAGAGGGCCAGCCTTTGACCTGTCTCAGCTTTCAGTATGGCTGCCTTGCTGGGCTTAATCATTTCTAGCTTTTGATTTAAAGTGAGAGATGTACAACTCTTCCTTTCACTTGAACTCTTAGAGACCATTGTGGGGTTATTAATTGGCCTAATTTCAATATTGTGCCTCAGGGAAAAGGGAAGCCGAGGAGATAGAAACAGACTTGCTCAAACACAAGGTTGCCACAGACCCTCAATTTATATATATATTTAAGAAATGTGATATCTGGCAACAGCCCTCAATTTATATATATATTTAAGAAATGTGATATCTGGCAAAGCATGATAGAGCAAAATGCAATGACATGTGATATGTCTGTAGCTATTGCTGGGGTGGTTGCCAAATGGTTTTCTAATTCCATAATTCATTTTACATTTATTAACTGGAATTTTCTAAGGAACAGCTTTTCTTTGTCCTTTATCCGTTTACTTACAGGAGCACGCACTCATGTGTAAGCTATGGGTTACAGTTATTTTAATAGCTACCATTGGTTTGATGTGCAAAATATCCCAGATTTAGTGAATAGGATCCCCATCAAGCTAGCTTCTGAATCTTTTTAAATGTATCCTCATTTCACAGGCAGATGATTACTTTCTGGTTCAACAATTTGTTCCTAGTGCACCTCGTAGTTTTCTTATCCCAGTCTTGGAATCAGAAAGCCTAAAAAGCCGTGGTTCTTTTTCATGGAGAATACTGTTTAGAAGTTGCAGTCTGTATGCTGGAGCTGTTCCTTGGTACTAGAGTGTCCTCGCTTCTAGGTCCTCTGAGTGTAAGAGGCAGGAAAAAAAGATATATGTATATCTAGGTATACACGTCAATGTCTGTGTTTCTGTATTAAAACCATTTACATATTAAAACTTGATTTCATGACACTACGTTTAATTCCACTGCAACACTACCAGGTTATTTCTAGCCTTCCAACTTTCCATGCCTGTAGCTCTCTTTCATCAAATGCAAAAAGTACTTGCTGAATCCTAGTCTCAGAATACTCTTGTATTCCACTGTGTAAAAAAAATCCACTAATAACCAGAATTTGATTTTTATTCACAGTTCCTTAGCCTGGGGTATAATGTAAAAATGCTAGGTTTAAAAGTTGCTAGGGGGCCAGGCACGGTGACTCAAGCCTGTAATCCTTGCACTCAGGGAGGCCAAAGCGGGAGAATCGCTTTAGGTCAGGAGTTCGAGACCAGCCTGAGCAAGAGCAAGACCCCATCTCTACTAAAAATAGAAAAAAATCATCCAAGCATGGTGGCGTGCACCTGTAGTCCCAGCCACTGGGGAGGATAAGGCAGGAGGATTGTTTAAGCCCAGGAGTTTGAGGTTGCTGTGAGCTAGGCTGATGCCACGGAACTGTAGCCAGGGGCGAGTGAGACTCTGACTAAATAAACAAACAAACTAAAAGTTGCTTCAGTCAGCAAGCAGTTCATTTCTAGATATACAAAAGAATTGGAGACAGCATCTGAATAGACAAAAATGCCTATGTTCATTGCAGTATTATCTCTTGGAAGCAAACCAGATGTCCACCAACAGTTGAATGGGTAAAGAAAATGTGTTACATACATACGGTGAAATCTCTTTCAGCCTTAAAAACAAAATCCTGCCATATGCTAGAAACATGGCTGTACTGTGAGGACATCATGCCAGGTGAAAACAAGCCAGTCGCAAAAAGATAAATACTGCACGGTTCCACTTAAGTGAGGTGTCTAATGTCCAACTCAGAAGCAGAAAGTACAATGGGGATTGCCAGAGGGTGGGGGAGGAGAAAATGTTCAGTGGGTATAGAGTGTCAGTCATGCAGAATGAAAAACTTTTTGAGATTTGTTGTATAAAAATATGCATATAGTTAAAAATATTGTGCTGCACACACAAAGTATGTGAACTGGTAAGTTTCATGTTATCACAGAAAATACAATAAAAGTTGGTTCTGTTCTTGTATTTTTTTTTCTCTTTTCATTGTTTACTTTTTGTACGTTTGATACAAAGTTCAGTTCATATTCATTTTGCGTTATCCCTTTATACTTGATTTTTAAAAAAAAATTAAGTATGAGTCACAATAGTATGTTTTAAACATTAGAACTAAATGGATCCCTCTTCCCATATCCTTTCTGCCTTTTTCTCATCTTACTCTCCTCTTTGGCCTGTTTGTCTCCATGCCCTGTAGATAATGAATCTTACTATTTTCTGAATAAACCTGTCTGTTTTTCCTTGCACTCATAATAAAAAGATCAGTATATCTTTTTATTATTGCCCAATTCTGAAAATATTTTGTACTATAGATAATCATTTGCAGTTAGCACTTTACAGTATATCTTGGAAATCACTCCATACAAATTCATAGATCCCTTCCTCACCCATTTTTATTGCTGCATAATACTCCATTTGTGGATGTACCAGCTATTGATAATATTCAGCCACTTTACTACATGGAAGGATTTACAGAATTCAGATTTGCAATTACAACAGGGTTGCAGTTAAGTTATCTTGAGCATGTGTATTTTTGTATTTCTGGAGGTTTACATTCAGGTCAAATTTCTAGAAGTAGGATTGCTGGATTATACATGTAGTTTTGTTAGCTGTTGCCAAATTCTCCCCTGTGCTAGGCAATCTCCAAATTGACCCCTAATATTCTGCTTCCTGGTATTGACACCCTTGTATTGTCCTCTCACACTGTACTATGATTGGTGTGTGCAACCACCAGAATATAGCAGAAGTAGTGGTAAGTCATTCTGAAATTAGGTTGCAAGAGATCATGCAGGCCGAGCTGGGAGGCTCATGCCTGTAATCCTACCACTCTGGGAGGCCGAGGGAGGAGGATTGCTTGAGTTCAGGACCAGCCTGAGCCTGAGGAAGAGTGAGACTCTGTCTCTACTAAAAATATGAAAATTAGCCGGGCATAGTGGCACATGCCTGTAGTCCCCAGCTACTTGGGAGGCTGAGGCGGGAGGATCGCTGGAGCCCAGGAGTTTGAGGTTGCTGTGAGCTATGATGAGGCCACTGCACTCTACCAAGGGAGATAGAGTGAGACTCTGTCTCCAAAAAGCAAAACAAAAGAAATACAAAAAAAAAGAAATCATACGTGGAATCTCATGGAGCTCAAGTATCAAAAATCTTGAAAAAGTAGTATTAGTGGACTCATACTTCCTGATGTCAAAATTTACTATAAAAATACAATAATCAAAACTAGGCATATGGACAAATGGAATAGAATAGAGACCCCAGAAATAAACCTTATTGAACATAATCACATTATTATTGGACTAGGTCCCTTTCCAATGGGAAAAGAACAGTCTTTTCAGGAAATGGTGTCGGAGTGAAGGTATCAAGGAAGAGCAAGGATGTTCTTCACCAGATGAAAACTAGAATCACCATATGATCCAGCAATCTCGCTTATGAGTAAACATCCAAAGGAAATGAGCATCTGAAAGAGATACGTGCACTCCCATGTACACGGTGGCATTAATGGCAATAGCCAAGATACGGAAACAGCGTAAGTGTCCATTGGTAAATAAGGAAAGTGTGGTATAAATATATAGTAGAATATTATTCATCCATAAAAAGAAAGACATTCTATTTGTGACAATACGAATGAAATTGGAGGACACTGTTAAGTGATACAAACTAGACACAGAAAAAGTGTATATCCTCATGTATGTATGGAATTAAAAACAGTTCGACGCATAGAAGCAAAGAGTAAAATGTTGCTTGCTATAGGGGTCTGGGGGAAATGGGGGGAAATGGGGGATGCTGGTCAAAGACGTTTAGTTATAAGACGAGTACGTTCTGGGGATTTAATGTACTGCATAGTGACCTTAGTTTAATAACATTGTATTGTGTATTTGGAATTTGCCAAGGGAGTAGATCTTAAGTGTTGTCGCACCACACACACATTTAACTGTGAGGTGTTGGATGTGTTAATTAACTTACGGTGGTTTCTTTCTTCTTTTTGAGAGGGTCTTGTTTTGCTACCCAGGCTGGAGTGCAGTGGTACAATCATAGCTCACTGCAGCCTAGAACTCCCTCCCAAGCAGCTAGGACTACAGGTGTGTGCCACCACTCCTGGCTAAGGATATTTTTTGGTTTTTTCTTTTTGGTTTTCTGGGACAGTAGCTCTAGCTACTGTTGCCCAGGCTAGGGTGCAGTGGCATCATCATAGCTCACTGTAACCTCCAACTCCTGGGCTCAAGTGATCCTGCTGGGTCTACAGGCACATGCCATCATCCCCAGCTGATTTTTCTATTTTTGGTAGAAATGAGGTCTCTCTCTTGCTCAGATTGGCCTCGAACTCCTGACATCATGCAGTCCTCTTGCCTTCGCCTCCCAAAATGCTAGGATTACAGGCATGAGCCACTGCACCTGGCCTGGCTAAGGTTTGGTTTTGTTTTTGTAGACACAGGGTCTTGCTATGTGCCCAGGCTAGTCTTGAAGTCCTAGCGTTAAGTGATCCTCCCGTCTCGGCCTCCCAAAGTTCTGGGATGACAGGCGTGAGCCACTCTGCCTGGCCCATTATAGTGTTAATTATGTCAAAATTTATATACATATATGAAATCATCATATTGCACATCTTAAAATATACCATTTTTATTTATTATACCTCCATAAAGGTAGGGCCAGGGAGAAATGGTGCTAGAAATACTGGATATCTATGTACATAAGAATGGAGTTGGACCCTTATATCATAGGAAATATTAATCCAAAGTGGATAAAAAACCAAAATGTAGGAGTTAAAGCTATGGAACTCTTAGAAGAAAACAGGGGGAAACGCTTCTTGAAATTTGATTTGGAAATGATTTCTTGCATATGATACATTAAACACATAGGCAACAAAAAATAGATAAATGGACTGCAACAAAATTAAAAAGTGTATGCATCAAAGCACCATAATAGAGTGAAAATACAATCCACACATTGGAGAAAATATTCACAAGTTACTTATGTGATTAGGCATTAATATCTAGAACTTTGAAAAGTCTACAAAAACAACAAAACCCAATTCAAAAATGGACAAAGCTCTTGAGTAGATGTTTTTCTTTTTCTCATTCTTTTTTTTTAGAGAGGGTCTCTCTCTGTCATCAATGCTGGAGTGCAGTGCCATCATAGATCACTGCAGCCTCCAACTCCTGGGCTCAAGTGATCCTCCCACCTCAGTCTCACAAGTAGACAGGACTACAGCCATGCGCCACCATGCCCAGCTAATTTTTTAGTTTTTTATAAAGATGGGGTCTCACTATGTTGCCCAGGCTGGTCTCAAACTCCTGGCCTCAAGCGATCCTCCTGCCTTGGCCACCCAAAGTGTTGGGATTACAGGTGTGAGCCACTGTGCCCAGCCATTGAATAGATGTTTTTCTTAAGAAGATATCTCGCTATTCAATAAGTGCATGAAAAGATGCTCAACATCACTAAACATTAGGGAAATGCAAATCAAAACCAAATTGACATACCACTTCATACCTATTAGGATGGATATTATTAAAAAAATCAAGTGTTGTTGAGGATGTGGAGAAATTGAAACTTTGCGCATTGCAGTTGGTAATGCAACATGTACAGTCACTGGGAAGCAGAATGATGGTTTCCCCGAAATTAAACATAACTACCATTCCTCTTCTGGATGTACATTCAGTTGAACGAAATCAGGGACTCAAATATATTTGTGCACCAATGTTCATAGCACTGTTTTTCGTGTTCATAAATTTAATTACAACTGGGCTCTCAAGCAAGGTTCAAAGGCATGCCAAGATATTTTCTGAGACTCCAGCTCATAACATGTTCAAACATGAGGGTTACTCAGTCTGTTGTTCTTTAAAGTAAAAGACTGTGACTATAAAATCATACACTCCAAATAAGACTCCTATATCAGTTGATATCTTGAGGTAAAAAAGAAAACAAAAACCCAAAACCAAAACCCAACTTTCAGTTCTCAAAGATTTCCTCACTGCAAAATATTTTCTCAAGCTAGCTGAAACTCTCTCCTCCCTGGAGCTTATCCCCCCGCCCCTTCTTTCAATTCTTCTGCTTTATCTTTCTCTAAACTCTGTTGCCCAGGCTGGAGTGCAGTGGCAGAATCATAGCTCACTGCATCTCAAACTCTGGGCTCAAGCAATCTTCCCTTCTCAGCCTCCCAAGTAGCTGGGACGACAGGCGTAAGCCACCACGCCTATCTAATTTTTTTATTTTTTATAGAGACGGGGTCTCAATATGTTGATCAGGCTGGTCTTGAACTCCTGGCATCAAGCAATCTTCCAGCCTCGGCTTCCCAAAGTGCTAGGATTATAGGCATGAGCCACTGCACCTGGCTATAAATCTTTATTTGTTTATATGTATACATGTTTAAATGTGTTTATGCATGTGTACGTGTATTTTGGTATGCGTTGTGTCTACCTAATAAAATCTGGTGTAGTTGGTCAGAAATCTCTTAAAAATTCTATTCCTATTCGATACATGGGTGCTTATATAAAATATACAGTAATTAACCCTAATTTCTTTTCGTTTACATGTCTTAAGTAAATCTTTGATAAATTACTTGGCTTTACAAATGTTGATAAAATTAGTAATGTCTTCAAAATCATCAACCTCATTTTTTCTGGTTTCACAGGTCGGACAGTGTTATATTTATCTCTGTTGAATGTTTTAAATTCATGAATCTGTAAACCCAGCCTAAAACAAATATTTTTGTGCAATTATTTGATAAATTAGATTAACATTGTTGATTTAATAAAAGCAGCTATATTCATCTGAGTTATTGACAGGATACCCGCGTATTTAACTTTAAGGTTCTTACTTAGGTAAACACTCAATATTAATTGAGGCTATAAAATTGGTTAATAAAAAATAACTTAAAATATTGCCTACCTCTGACTAATCTCGAATTAGGAGACGTTTTAAAAGAAGGCAGGGAACCCAGAAATATTTTTTAAAAAATTCTTTTGGCTACGTGAAATTTACACTTTTTTTTACATCAAAAGTTGAAATATTAACATAGCAAAATACGTAGTTACCAATTCTAGATGCATTACACATTGGCCCCGCCCCCTGCAGCCGCAGCCCCGCCCATAAGCCTGGCTGTCCCCTCAACCTTGGCCTCTGGGCCTGTTTCTGCCACCAGCCCCGGTTTTGAGCTGACCCAGGGCCCATCAGTACCCACGCGGGAGTAAACTAGAATTTCACTTCCTGTTGGGTCCTACGTGGCTGAAGCCAGAAGCCCAGGGTTCCGCCCGGCTCTTGCCTGGGAGCGGAAGTGACGTCACAGAGCCCCATTCACCCTCCCGATGCTTTCTGTGCGCCCCGGGGAGCGTTTTTTCCGTTGGCGGTTGTGGCCCTCTCCGGCTCTGGTGAGTTACGCATAAATGGGCCGGCTTTGGATGAAGGGGAGATACCAGAGGACGGGGTTGGCCCGGGCCGCCCCGCTCCTGTGCGCCGGTGCCGCGAGTCCTCCCGGGGCCGCCAGTTACGAGAGGCCGCTTGGGTCGTCTGTCCCCGCGGGGAGCCGCGTCGGGGAACTGCCATTACACCACGGCCCGGGGCCGGGAGGGTGTTTTCATCTACTATGCTCCCCTCTTCCAAAGCCTCCAAAGCAACGTTTGTGGAGTTTTTTTCCAGAAGAAAAATAATTTCCACTTTTCGAGTCAGCGTTGACTCCGTCCCCAGGAGTCAAGGCTCAGGGACCTCGCGGATTCTGGCGTGTTTTGGTGAACACTTGAGTGAAAGTTGGTTCAGAGGGGTTTCTTTTTCCTTTTCTTATGCAGACGATTGTTTCATCTCAGAATTTGGTTTTGTCTTTTTGCATCGTATTTTTTTTTTTTTTTTGAGACATAGTCTCGGCTCTGTTGCCCAGGCTAGAGTGCCGTGGCGTCAGTCTAGCTCACAGCAACCTCAAACTCCTGGGCTCAAGCGATCCTCCTGCCTCAGCCTCCCGGGTAGCTGGGACTACAGGCATGCGCCACCATGCCCGGCTAATTTTTTCTATATATATTTTTAGTTGTCCAGCTAATTTCTTTCTATTTTTAGTAGAGACGGGGGGTCTCCCTCTTGCTCAGGCTGGTCTCAAACTCCTGAGCTCAAACGATCCACCCGCCTCGGCCTCCCAGAGTGCTAGGATTACAGGCGTGAGCTACCGCGCCCGGCCGTATTTTGTTTTTGACCTTTACTTTTATGTTGAAAGATAAAGATTATTAGGTATCTAGGGTGTGCATATTTGTGTATGTGGAGTATAAACGCTTGTAGACGGCAGCTGTTTCTGCTAAAGATTACTGGCAATACTCAGCCATTCTCTTCATCTGAAGTCCCTAGGCCTGTACATTCCCACAGCGCTTAAAAATGGGCCTCCAGGAAGAAAGGAGAGTGGCTTTTATTATTATAGTGCCAGAATCATGGAATTTACCATTAACAGGATTGTTGGATTAAGTGTGTTTCATCCGACCTTTGTCTTTTGAAAAATCTCAAACGTACGCATAATTTAAACATCTAATACCTATTGTAGTAGATTTACTCATTTTTAGCATTTTGCATGTTTGCCCTCTCCCCAGATAAGTGTATTTTACGGTAAATTATTTGATAGTAAGCAAATTGAAAACAAACAGTAGACATAAGACTTGACCTTTAAATGCTTTATGATGCATATACTAAAGATAAGGATGTTGCTTAGTAAAAGCAAAATACTATTATTTCATCCAAGAAAATGAAAACCAATAACATCATGTAAAATCTACTCTGTAAGGAAAAAAAAAAAAAACTCTCCACATTGTTCCAAAATAGGCTTTGGGGTGTTTTTGGATCTAAGATCCATTCAAGGTTTCTATATTGCCTTTGTTTGTATGCTTCAGTCTCTTTGAACCAAGAGTAGTCAATGCTTTTTCTACAGTACGTTGACTTTTTGCAGAGCTGTACATTCTTTTAGAAAGTCAAACATTCTGCTATTTCTTATTGTATTCTCATGGTAGGTTTAAGGAATTCCTCCATTTCTTGTATTTCCTGTAAAATGATAATTGTGTCCAGAGCAGAGGTTGGCAGATGTTTTGTCTGAAAAGGGCCTGATAGCAAGTACTTCGTGCTTTGCAGACCGTAAGGTCTGGAATTAATTAGCTCTGGTTTTGTAGCTTGCAGTCAGCCATATACTGTAGTAAGCGTATGGGCAGGGCTTTGTTTCAATAAAACTATATTTACAATAACAGGCCTTGCGAGCCATAGCTTTCCAGTGCCTAGTCTAGAGGCTTCAACAGATTATTTGCAAATTATTTTATAGGCGTCATTGCATTTTATCAGGAAGACACATTTAAATGGTCTCTTTGTTAGTGATGCTCAGTTTGATACTTGCTTAAGGTAGTGATCATCACAGTACTCTATTTTAAAGGTAGACATTTCCTTTTGAGCAAGAAAGTATTTTCATGGGTTGATATTTTGACACTCAGAGTATCTCGTCCCCCAGCAACCTTTCTACCCAATTGCTTTAGTATCCATGAGTAACCTTCAGTGAATAAACTTCTCTTTATATTTTTTCACATTTGTGGAGGTGCATTTTCAGGGGAAGCTTTTAAAGTAGGATGTCTATTTCTGCTGAGTTCTTGATAGGAAAAAATAAAATTAGATGTCTAGGTCAGAGGGCACATGTACATTTAACTTTGTTGTACGTTAGATTCCCCCCCCCCCC
>RJWJ010009720.1:0-49063 GCA_004363605.1 Indri indri | reverse complement strand
AAACAAAAAACTTCTCTTTCTTACAGAAAATACGCCCACAACTTCCAAGGAAAAATCTATGTCTGAAAGTTTCAAGTCTGCCACAGTAATGAATTTTCTAAAGGTTCTAAATATTTCTGTGAATTATTAAAAATCCATTGTAATCAGTAACAATATCTAACAATTACTAGATGCCTAACATTGTTCTCAGCATGAGAATGACTCTTTAAATTCTCTAACTATAATGTGGATACTGCTATTGTTCTCAGAAGGTTCCTAAGAATAAGGACATGACATACAACAGCACAAACCATAAGCATGAAGTTCAGAGAAATTTGACAAAACAAATATACCCATATAACCAGCACCCCCACAAAGAAATAGAACATAAGATAACTACTATTAGGCTACCTTGCGGTCCCTCTTACTAAACACCCACCTTTAAAAGTAAATATGATCAGGTCTCCTAGGATCGTATGTAAAATTCATTTGTTAAACTTTTTATCAATGGAATTATAGTATGTACTCTTTTATACATATATATTATATATGTTCCTGACCATTAAGTTGATAAGAAGCTTCCACATTTTGTGGGTAGTAGTAGTTCACTGTTTTTTATTATCTTAGAGTATTCTGTTGTATAAATTTACTATAATTTATTAATTCATTCCATTATGTATGAACCACTTAGTTATTTTTAGCTTTAGGGTATTATGCATAACGCTTATGTAGATGCCTTTTTTGTATAAATGTGAACACTTGGGAGAGCGTATACCTAGCAGTATAATTTCTGGCTTGTGTATACATTCAATTCAGTAGATTTTGACAACCAGTTTACCAAAGTGATTGTATAAACTTGAAATCCCGTCATGAGTGTATAGGCCTTCACAAATGCTATTTTCCTTCTTGTTTTCAAGTACTATGCACTATACATAGTACTTGAGCACAAGTAGTAGTACTTGAGTACAAGCACAGCATTCCCTTGCATTAGAAACTAATTAATTTATATTTTTATTCAGATGTTGAGTGACGGATTTTTTGAGAAATGAAGCTTCCCTAAGATGGCTTTGCAGACCTTCATTTGGCAGCATTTGGTGGGGTCCACAGAAAAAAGGGACATTCATTAGGCCCTTTGTTCTCCAAATTCAAAAGTCCTGTCAATGTATTGCTAAAAAGTCTCTCAAAAACAATCTGAGCTCTGACTAATTTCCTTGAATTCTAGCTGTTGAAATTATTTTGCTACCTAAGAATTTGTTGATTATAGTTTTTGGTCCGAATGTGTACCATTTGGTACATACCGCGTTGTTAACCTATTTAGCCTCCTGCTGTAGTCTTTGCTTTCACTGTATGTTTGTCTATTTATATTTTCTTGTCTTGTGTGTTTTTGTTTTCTCCTTGAAGCTCTTATGTCTGCTGGCATGTAGAAAGAAGTGTTCCATAAGGAACAAATGGCAGCGTGGGCCCAATAAATCCATCCAAGCCAATTCCAAGAACTAATGGTTATGAGTCCATACGAGGCCATCAAATTATGCAAGGGAAATTGGTCAGATATTGGCTTGGGTTCCTCATAAAATCTATGGATTTTTTTTCTTTGTTTGCTTCTACGATTTTCTCTTTACCATTGGCTTTCAATATTTTGAATATGATTCGTGTTAAAACTACCTGGATTTCTCTGATCTTCTTTTGTCTGTGGTTTTCTGATATATTAATTATATTTGAAAATTATTCCTCACTATATCTTCAAATATTTCTTTTTACCCATTCTCTTTCTCTTTTCCTTTTAGAATTCCAACTTACACCTATCTTACATCATTTAACATTGTCTTGTAGATCATGAATATTCTGCCTTTTTATACCTTATTCTTTCTTTTCTTTGCTTTTTGGTTTGGGTGATTTCTATAGGTTTATTTTCAAGTTTACTGATTCTTTCCTTGACTGTGTCTAGTCTAATGATATTAGATACATCATTAGTTGTGTCCAGAGAATTTTTCAAAAACTTTCTTTATCTCTCTCACTATGTGATTTTTTCCCTTTTAGATGATCAATTTCACTCTTTTTTAAAATTTCAGTACTTCTGCTGAAATCTGTTCATGCATGTTGTACAATTTTCCACTAAAGCTTTTAATATGCTATTCACAGTTATTTTAAATCTCTGCCTGTTTCCAAGACCCGAGTCATCACTCAGTCTAGTTTTATTGATTCTTTGTCTCACTGTAGCAAGATGGTTTTGTTTTGTTTGGTTTGGTTTCTCCACGATTAAGCTACATAATTGACCTGAGTCAAGGCTGAGTGACAATTTGGGTAATTTTAGCACACCTTGAAATTATCTCTGTATAAAAGGTGTGTTCCCACATGTTTTCAACTCAGAGCCCATTGGGATCAGCACGGTCCCTACCCCTGCAGAGATGGGTGCTCTCATCTTTTTCTCCTTGCCACAATTAGACTGATAAATATTTCTCTTTATACTTTGGGGATTTTCAGCAAACCTCTTTAGGCTGTCAGCTGGGCTTCAGAATTCAGTAAATGTCTTGAAAGGAAAATTGAATGTTTTTGAGGCTATTTTTCCATTCTAACTCCCAATACTTCAAATGCTGTATGGGTTTCTCTCTCCTCCGATAGCAGTTTCTTCTTAAAGGACAACCAGTATTGCAGTCTCTTACCCATGACCAGAATAGTCAAATACACACAAGACAAATCAGTTGCAAAGTGTTTAATTAACCCTTCAAGTTCTCTCTCCTCTGAATTTTTAAATACTCTTGTTATTGTTGCTTTAGCTACTCTCTGATGGCTTTAATTAAATCATGTTTGTGTTTTATCAAAGTTTTCAAGTTTTTGTCACTATGAACATTGGTCTGTCAAAAACTCCCTAATTCTCTCTTGACCCACAGTGCTATCTTGAAAGAGGGTCACATTGATGGTCTTATGTTTTATGAGAAAACTGATTATGTTTTAATCATAATATCATCCTCCAAATTTTAAAATATTAATGATATTTTACACTTTATCAGTTGTTAAAATATATATTAGAGATAAGGTCAAGAAAATAGAAAACAGTACTTAAATAAGATGCAGCATGTTGAAAGATTTATGCATTATTAATTTTTTTATTTTCAATAATTTGTGCCTCCTAAAAGACCAGTATAGAGCTACATGAATTTTGATTTATATATTATCTTCATACATGTGTACCACAGACAGAAAATTAAATTAGTTGTCCAAATACCTAGCTAGAAAATGAGAGATATATTTGATTTCAAAATCTATGCATTTGGTCATTACACTGTACGTGTTTTCTAGGCATTTTCAAGGTTGTGCTCCCTTGGCATCCTCAACAGAAACGTACTGAGCATCTGAAAGTCCAGAAGCTATGCTGTATCTAAAGTTACAGACTAAAGCACATTTCCTACCTTCACTGAGCCAGGAGGCTGTTAGAGAAATTCAGAGACTAATAAGACATCAAGATGTGATAGTGCTCAAAGGACCATTAAGTAAAAAGAGAAGTAATTGGATTTTTTTTCCAGAAATTATTCCCTGGGACTTGGAAATTAACCAACACTGACGCAAAGGTGAAAGTTGTTACGTTACATAAAGATTGAAATTATTTAAAAGATTAAACACATGATTACTCATTTTAGAATTAAAACGAAATTTTTTTAGAATATTTACAAGCCAAAAAAATGTCTACTTTCATTTTTTATTATACCAAACCCAATCCCTTTAAATTTAACTCATGTCAAAACTTTTGGCGGTATACTGTGTTAATTCACATCTCTTTGCATTTGTTCATTCTTCTTCCTTTTCCAGGAATGATTTTATACTTTGTCCATCTGGAAAATAGCTACACATCATTCAAGACTCAGTCCAAATGTCATTCTAGGCAGGTTTTGACTCAATACCACATAATGGGCAATGCAACAGAATGGACTTTAGTGTATCTACCACTTTATAGTACTAAATTGTTTTCAAGATTTTCTCTGTGAGTGTGAAAACTCAGTAGGGGAAGGGGCAATATCTCTTTCATTTTTGTATTTCTTAGCACACAAAACAGTTGCATTTTCCACAGGAAATAATTAGTATTTAAAAAATAATTTTAGTCCTAGGTATATGTCCTAGACTTTTCTATGTTTCTCTAGCTGTATTATGTCAATGTATAACATAAGATCTGCACAGAAATGTTTATAGTAACATTGTTTATATCTGCCTGGAATGGAAGCAGTGTAATTTATGGCAAGGAGAGAATAGGTAAATTTTGCTAGAGTTATAGAATAGAATACTGTGCAGCACTGAGAAGAAACATGTTACAGCTAAATATACCAATAAGGGTGACTATAGTATGCATAATGCCAAAAGCAAGTTATAGAAAATAGTAACCAGGCAATATTATGTCTGGTAAGTGTCATGAAGTATAAGTTACCAAATTATATATAATATATATGTTGCTTTAGATATAATTATATATACTTTTATAAGTTTATACATATGCAGTGAAAATATTCTTGGGAATGACAAATACCAACAACAGGGTAGTGGTTACCTCTGGTGTGTCGTGGGCAAGTGGGTAGAGGTGAATGTCAACTAGGAAGAAAAAGAGAAGGCTTAACTGCCAGGTGAGTACTCAGGAATTCATTATACTGCTTCTTATAACTTTATAAATATTTTTCAGGAATAATTAATGTGATGACTTTTATATGACAACTTGACTGGACTAAAGGTTGCCCAGATAACTGGTAAAACATTATTTCTGGTGTGTCTAAGAGGGTGTTTTGGGGAGAGATTAGCATTTGAATCAGTAAATTGAGTTTAGAAGTTTTGTTCTCACCAGTGCAGGTGGGCATCAGCTAATCCATTGAGGGAGCAGATTGAACCACAAGGTGGAAGAAGGGCAAATTTGTTCTCTTTGTTCTCGAGGTGGGATACCCATCTTCTTCTGCCCTTGGAAATTGGTGCTCCTGGTTTTGCGGCCTTCAGACTTAGACTGGAATTTATAACATTGGCTCTCTTGGCTTTAAGGCCATCAGGTTTAGACAGGAACAGCATCACCAGCTTTCCTGGGCCTCCAGCTTGCAGATGGCAGCTCAGGAGACTTCTTAACCTCTGTAATTTTATGAGTCAATTCTTCATCATAAATCTTTCTATATATTTCTCTGTAGGTAGAGATATAGAAATAGATACATATCCCACTGGTTCTGTTTCTCTGAAGAACTCTGATATACACCATAGTACATGTTAAAGAAGAATAACTTTTTACTATATTCATTATGACTTAATTAAGAAATTAGAAACTATTTAATTTTCCATTTCCCTCCCTTTTCCTTTATGTTTTAAAGTTAAAATATTTTCTACATTAGAGAATACCACTAATCAATATAGCCATACCTTATTTTATTTTGCTTCGTTTTATTGGCTTTACGGACACTGCTTTTCCCCGCTCCCGAAATTGGGGAGTTACGAAAACCTTACAAGTCTATGAGCACCATTTTCCCAACAGCATGTGCTGCCTTTGTGTCCCTGTGTCACATTTTAGAAACTCTCCCCATATTTCAAACTTTCCCATTATTATCATATCTGTTATGGTGATCTGTGATCTCGGATGTTATATTGTAATTGTTTCAGTGTGCCACAAACCGTGACCATATAAGATGGCAAAGTTAATTGATAAATGCGTGTGTTTGCTCCACCAGCTAGCATTTCCCCCAGCTAGCTCTGGGAATAGGGAGGCCCTCCCCTGGGGCCTCCCTATTCCCAAAGACACAGCAATATTGAAATTAGGACAATTAATAACTCTGCAATTGCCTCAAAGTGTTCAAGCAAAAGAAAGAGTTGCACATCTCTCACTTTAAATCAAAAGCAAGAAATGATTAAGCTTAGTGAGGAAAGCATGTCAACAGGCAAGATAGTCCAAAAGCCAGGCCTCTTGTGTGCCAAACAGCAAGCCAAGTTGTGAGTAGAAAGGAAAAATTCTTAACAGGAATTATCAGCGCTACTTAGTGAACACATAAGTGACAATAATGTGAAGCAGCCCTACTGCTGATACGAAGAAAGATCTAGTTGTCTGGATAGAAGATCAAATCGGCCACCACATTCCCTTAAGCCAAAGCCTAATCCAGAGCAAGGCCCCAACTCTCTTCAATTCTATGAAGGCTGAGAGAGGTGAGGAAGCTGCAGAAGGAAAGTTTGAATCCAGCGGAGGTTGGTTCACGAGTTTTAAGGAAAGACGCCATCTCTGTAACACGAAAGTCCAAGGTAAGAGGCAGCAAGCGCCGATGTAGAAGCTGCAGCAAGTTACCCAGGAGATCTCGCTAAGATCAGTGACGAATCTGGCTACACTAAACAACAGAATTCAGTGTAGGTGAAGCAGACTTCTGTTGGAGGGAGATGTCGCCTAGGACTTTCATAGCTAGAGAGGAGAGGTCAATGCCTAGCTTCAAAGCTTCAAAGGACCAACTGACTCTCTCGTCAGGTGCTAATGCAGCTAGTGACTTCAAGTTGAAGCCAGTGCTTATTTATCATTCCAAAACATTTTAGGGCCCTTAAGAATTATGCTAAATCTGTTCTGTCTGTGCTCTGTAAATTGGACAACAAAGCCTGGATGGCAGCACGTTTGTTTAAAGCATAGTTTTAAGACTATTGCTGTATCCTACTGCTTAGGAAAAAATATCTTTTTTTCAAAATATCACTTTGCATTGATAATGCACCTGGCCACACAAGAGTTCGATGGAGATGAACAAAGAGGTTGATGTTGGTTCCCTGCCTGCTAACTAACGTCCATTCTGCAGCCCATGGAGTGAGAAGTAATTTTGACTTTCACATCTTATCATTTAAGAAACATATTTTGCGAGGCTATAGATACCATAGATAGTGATTCCTCTGATATGTCTGGGCAAAGCGAATTGAAAACCTTTTGGAAAGGATTCATCATTCTAGGAGGAGGTCTACATATCAGCATTAACTGGAGTTTAGAAGAAGTCGATTCCCAACCCTCATGGATGATTCTGAGGAGTTTAAAACCTCAGTGGAGGATGTCGCTGCAGATGAGGTGGCAACACCAAGAGGACTAGAATTAGGAGGGGGGCCTGAAGATACGACTGAATTGCTGCAATCTCGTGATAAAACTTTAATGGATGAGGAGTTGCTTCGTACAGATAAAAAAGAAGGTGGCTGCTTGAGAAAGAATCTACTCTTGGTGAAGATGCTGTGACCATTGTTGAAATGACAACAGAGGTTTTGGAATATTTCATAAGCTTAGTTGATAAAACAGTGTCGAGGTTTGAGAGAATTGACTCCAATTTTAACAGATGTTCTACTGGGGGTAAAATGCTACCAAACAGTATTGCAAGCTACAGAGAAATCTTTCATGAAAGAAGAGTCAGTCTCTGTGGCAACCTTCATTTTTAGCTTATTTTAAGAAATCGCCACAGTCATCTCAATATTCAGCAGCCACTATCCTGATCAGTCAGCAGCCATCAACATCGAGGCAAAACCCTGCACCAGCTAAAAGATTATGACTCATTGAAGGCTCAGATAATTATTGGCATTTTTTGGCACTGTAGTGTTTTTAAATTAAGGTATGTACTTTTTTAACCATAATAATACCACACACTTAATAAACTATAGTATCATGTAAGCTTAACTTTTATGTGCACTGGGAACCAAAAAGTCAGTGTGACTCACTTTATTGTAATATTCACTTTATTGTGGTGGTCGAGAACCAAACCCACAAAGTCTCTGAGGCATGCCTGTATTCTTAGCATCAGTTTACCGTACGGCTCTCTCCTTATCCTGCGTTTCACTGCCCACTTATCTTTAGCCGGACGACTAGAATTAGGTTAAATGGGTAATAAAACATACGGAAAACCATAAATATGAAGCCTGCACTTTCTGGTCTCGGGGTACGAGGCAGTCTTTGGGCTTTAGCCCACATCGGTTGGGAGGAGGGGAAGAGAGAAGAAAGCAGAAAAGACCGAGGGTAAAGCATTCGATCTCAAATCTTCCCTTTTTAGGATTTAACCAGGAGATAAGTATGTCTATTATACACAGTAAAAAGAAAGCTATTGAAATGAACTTGTACCACAAATCAGGTCTAAGTTCCTGGGAGTCTCTTAGACTGTCTACCATTTCAATATTCAGCCATGGGACCATACAGAATTGGAAAAAAAAATGGTAATAACACATAGAGAAACATGGGGATAATAAAAGCTAACCCTTCTGGTCTGAGAGGACTGGAGAAAATCTTTGTATACTAATTTTGAGAGAAATGGCATTTTTACTGTATTAAACCTTTAAATTCATGAACATGATGTCTCTCCATTTATTTAGATCTTTGGTTTCATTCATCAGCATTATATCATTTTCTGCCCACGTGTCTGGTATATGTTTTGTTATATTTACAACTAAGTATTTCATTTCATGAGTGAGTTTAAATGGTAGTATAGTTTTAATTTCAGTGTACATGTGTTCATTGCTAGTTTATATAAATAAAAATGATTTTGTATGCATATCTTATGTCTTGCAAATTGTCAAACTCATTTATGAGTTCTAGAAAGCTACTTTTTGTAGGTTCCTTGGGATCATCTATTTATACAATTATAACATCTACTAATAGAAACAGGTTTTTTTTTTTCCCCTTCTGATATGTATGCCTTTATTCTCTTCTATTGCCTTATTTCACTGGCCTGCATTACTAACATTTTTGAACAAGAGCAGTGAGAAAAAATGTCCTTGCCATTTTCCCAATCGTAGGGGATAAACATTTGGTCTTTCAACATAAAATGTAATGTTAGCTGTAGGTTTTTGTGGCTATTTTTTATCAAGCTGAAGAAGTTACCCTCTGTCATGAATGAACATTGGCTTTTGCCAAAAGGTTTTTCTGTAACAATTCATGTGATCATGTGCTATAATCATGTTTTCTTTGTTACTCTGTTAATATGATGGACTACATTGATTGATTTTCAAATATTGAGTCTCTTTGCATTCCTGAAATAAACCTCATTCAATCAGGGTTTATACTTCTTTTCATGTATTGATATATTCTATTTGCTAATGTTTGATTAGATGTTTTTTCATCTACATTCAAAAGGGACATCGGTCTATAGGATTATTTTAATACCTTTTGTCTAGTTTTGTTATCAGAACAGAGCTTCATAAAGTAAATTGGGATGTGTTCTGTCTTCTATATTTTTAAAGAGATTATGATCAATTGATATCATTTTTTCTTTAAACATGTGGCAGAATTTTCTACTGAAACCATTTGGACCTGAATATTTCTTTATTGAGAGTTTTTAAATTACAAATTAGAGTTGCTATTGAGGTTATTTCATACTTGGGTGAGTTGTGGTAGTTTGTGTTTTTCAAAGAATGGGTTCATTTAATCTGAGTTGTCAAATGTATATATGTAGAATTGTTGGTAGTATTCCTTTTTTTATAGTTTTGATTTCTGCAGGATTTGTAGTAATACACTTTGTTTCATTCCTGATGTTGAAAAACCATGACTTCTTTCTTTTGTTTTCCTTTGTCAGTGGTGTTAAAGGTTTGTCAAATTCATTGATTTTTTTCCAAGTACAAATAATATGCTTCATTGAATTTCTCTATTTTTTGGTTTTCAATTTCCTTGATTTCTGCTCATCCTTCCTTTTGCTTGCTCTGTGTTTATTTTGCACTTACTTTAGGTTCTTAAAGTGAAAGTTTAGTTTATTGATTTGAGACTGCGTTCTTTGTTAATGTATTCATTTAGTGCTCTAAATCTTCTTCTCAGCACTACTTTGTGCCCCACAATTTTTTGTGTGCTGTATGATCTTTTTCATTCATTGCAATGTGTTTGTGTTCTTTTTATTATTATCATTTTCCTTAAGAATTTCTCTTTGACCTATGGCTTATTTTGAAGTTTGTCACTTACTTTCCAAGTGTTTGAAGGTTTTCTGAACTTTTTGTTATTAATGTCTAAAAACACACTGTATTACTTCAATTCTTTTAAAGCTGTCCATTATTGAGAAACAGGTGTTTAAGTTTCCTCCTATAGTTGTAGATTTGGGAATTTTTCTTTTTAGTTCTATCAGTTTTGCTTTACATATTTTACAGCTCTGTTGTATGTATATTTAGATTTTCTGTGTCTTCCTGGTTGATTGACCTTGTTGTCATTATATAATTTCCCTCTTTTTCTTTTAATTTTCTTTGCTCTGAAGTCTAATTTATGAAACATTTATACAGCTACTTATTTATGTTAATTAATATTTACACAATAAGTTTTCCATCTTTGTACTTTCAGCCTACCTTTATCATTATATAATATTTGAAGTGATTTCTTATAGACAGTATACAGTTGGGGGTTATGTTTTTTTAAAATTCTACCCTGCCAATCTCTGTCATTTAATCAGTGCATTTAGACCATTTACATTTAATGCAATTATTGATATGTTAATGCTTAAATATGTCACTTTCTTTTATGTTTATCTCAGCTTTTCATTTTCTGTTTTCTTTTTCCTGCCTTCCTGTGGTTTACATCAACCATTTTTAGAATTCCGTTTTAATTTATCTGCAGTGTTTTTGAGTCTATCTCTTAAAACAGCTCATTTTGTAGTTGTTCTAAGTATTATTTTATGATTGTACAACTTATTACCATCTACTGGTGTCATTATTTTTTAATACAATTTCCATAGAGGTTCATGGGCACTGCAAGGAGTGTAAATTATTAAAAAATTAATGTGTGACAATTTTACATGCTTAAGAAACTGTGTTATCAGATTGAAGAGCCCATTAAAATTTACAGCAGAAACAATAAAATTAAAACTACTTTCAGAAACATATGGGTAAAAATTCAGAACATACAAAACAGTCTGAAAGGCACCCTGAGAAAAAGGACAACGGACCTACAAGGAAACAATATTTAGCCTGGTGAACATTTCATCAGTAAGGGCCCAGGTAATAGGAAGACGGAACACATATTTAAAATGCTGAAGAAACATAACTGTTGATCTAGAAATCAATATCCAGCCAAATTATAATTCAGGATTGAGGGCGAGGTAAGGACAATGTAAAACATAGAGGTGAAGAAAGCTCTGTGTGTTCAGTTCAGTGTAACTGAAGTTTAAATTGTACAAAAGAAATTTATGATTGATGAAAGTAGTGAAAAGAGAATAGTTAAATACCTTAATTATTTAAATGACATAAGATCTCAAACTATTTTATGTACACACTAAAATAATTTTGAAAAATATGGGTCCCTTCACATTTATGTGTTACTGTCTAATAGAAATTTTATAACTTTGAACTGGAATCACCCAACTTCATGCTGCAACTGCCCCAGCCCCTCGTAACTATAGTTAATAACAATGTATTGCATTCCTGAGACATGCTAGGAGAGTGGATATTAAGTGTTCTCACCACAAAAATAACTATGTGAGGTAATGCACAGGTTGATTAGTTAGATTTAGTTATTCCACAACGTATATATACATGAAAACATTGTTTCACACAATAAACGCATAGAATTTTATCTGTCAATTAAAAAAGTTGTCATCTAACTTTTTTGTCTTACATTGAAATGGTTGCAATGAACATTATTTCTGGAGGATTACATATAAACATTAACATTTTTACATGACACTGTTACCATGCTATGCTAAATGCATGTGATGACTCCTTATTACTATAGGAATTTAAAAACTTTCAGGATCTGTGAAGGGTCTTTGATTTCACCCCACTTCAAAGCTAACAAACAAGGTTTTACTGTTTCATGGTTGCTGACAGAAGACCCACACTCCTGGGTCAGAGTCAAAGGACTTTATTATTCCCAGCAAGGAAATCTGAATAATTACACCAGGTCCCCCTTCCTCCAAAGTCACATGGCAATGACATAAAGGTAGGTTTAGCCAGGTGTTGGGTACATACACAGTGGGTCTGTGTCCCAGCTGATGGACCTCAAGTTTAGGATTTTCCCTAACTTATAAATTGGCTGCTGGCAACCTCCCTAACTTTCACCCTGGAGGGAAACATCATTCCCGGTCAAGAAACAAACCTGCTGTCCATATTGTAGGGACACATTCTGTTTCCAATGCTGCGTGCTATAGAAACATCCTTGGAAAGACAGATTGGAACAAAAGCTGTCAACGCTTCTTTATGAGCCTCATTATGTATGATCTTCATGATCTGGTCCATGCCGAGCTCTCCAGCTTTCTCTCTAGTCACCGTGCAATAAGCATGCAACACATAACTGCCTGAAATTATTTAAATAGGCCATGCTGATAATAATATCTACTATTTCTTGAGCTTGTAAAATCTTAATGCTTTTCATAGTTTGTCTCAGATTTCATAACAACTCAGTCAGGAATCAGCTCCAAAAATACACGAGGAAACTAAGAGTTTAAGATGTCACCTCATCCATAAATGACTTGAATAGGGGAATATTTCTGCCTAGAATTTCCTCCCAAATTCCATCTCCCTCCCTGCTTTTCTTTTAAACTAATTCCTACTCCCACTTTAAGCTGCAGTGTATGTGTCTCCTCCTTAGGGAATGTTTTCTAAATCTTCTGGCCTGTTAAGTGTGCTTGTAATGAGCTTCCATCAAACCCCCTTAAATGACTGATCACAAAGTTTATATATGTCTTGTCACTTTGCCTATTTACTTTAATCTTTAATCTCATTAAAGGTCCAAGTATGTCTGGTTAATCTTTGCACCCTTGTGCCTTTATTCTGTTGGTCATAGCAAGCATTTTATAAAAGTTTGGTGATTGAAGTTACGCCTATCACTTAATTTTCAATGAATCTTAAATTTCCCATTAAGACAGAGAACTCTTGGTCTATACCTTCTTAAGGTAAGAGAAAACATGAGCGCAGTGATTGTATAACACAAACAGCTACACAAATGGTCAATGTAATGCATAAGAAAATGAGGCTTTTATTTAAACATATATTGGTGGTTATTATTATATCTAGATTGAGGCTCTTTGAATACAAAACCAAAATATATTTAGCTCTGAATACATGATATTTATATGTAACATGAGTTTGCTTCACTATTAAATGAAATCATTGATTTTCCTGAAACACTATGTCTGCGATTTAATTTTATTCCTTTTATTTCTTTAAGTCCATGTAAGTCAAATCAAAACTATCAACCTCTGGGAATTAGGTCCAGGAAATACAAAATATTAAATGAAGGGGACAAAAACCTATGCATTTGTTTTTCTTTCCATTTTTTTACTTTCTGTGCTATATAGCAGAGTATCAAGGCTTCTCTTGTTAAGATATTATAAAGGTATTCCCTTCCTTAGCTTTTACAACTTTTGTGATCAGGAATAGAATTGTAGGTGCAGTTTCTATTAAGCCTGATTTAAATAAAATTTTAGAAATTTGACGCAGCTCTCTCTGCAAGCAATGAAACATGCCTTTTGATGTTAAATTGGCAAGACTTTCATGAATCCATTAAAAATTTCTTTATCCCACATGACACATGTTATGCTTTGAATTTTAATTCTTACATATATAGGTAAGGAGCTGCTTGAAGAAAAGGATAATGGAATTTATGCCATCCTAGACTGCGTCTGTAGCAAATTTCTTTTTCTTCTTTTTTTAGGTATCCATGCATCATAAAATATGACATTAAACTTGGCTGTAAAGTGTCAATCAGCCTTGGTAGTGTGCATGTATGTGTGTGCATGTGTGTATTTGTATAACAAGAGAAATAGTGTCTAAGCACATAGATCCTAGACCCAAAGGGCTGTGTCTAGAAAACTGAGTTGTATCACTTGCCTGCTGGTTAACCTCGTATAAATTATTTTAAATTATTTTTTGTAACTTTATTGTTTCTTTTCTAAAATGGGAAATAAAAATGGTATTTTCCTTAAGCACACATGTGTGTATACATATGTAAAAATGTATATCCTAGAACCATACCAAGTTCACACGTAATAAATATTAGAAACATCAGTTATCGTCATTGAAACATATGTGTATCCATATCAGGAAGAAGAAAACATGAGGAAAAAACTAAATATTTCTTTCAGTTTCTGAACTAGCTGTCCTTTAGTATTGACACAGTGACAGCTTTTCCATGTTATTTCCTGAAGCTTTCTCTCAGTCTCAGTCTCAATGTCGCACTCCATGACTAGAACTTTGGAGAGATCAGTCAGTGAATATTATTCCAAACCAGCCTCCTCCCTTCTATTTAGCAGCGTGCACAACCTGCACAGAAGAAGGGTCAGGCAACAACTGCAGAGAAACTCAAATCCAATAATGTTGTAGAAGATCCAATAAGAAGAGTGTGGCAGTCAGCTCCACTTCCAGGCTTGACATCAGCTCTTCCATAACCTTCTTCCACGTTTATTTGGAAAGAGTCCCTAATGCTTTTCTTTTTCCATAAGGAGGTCCATCGACACTTAGCTGTCATCATATTTACATTAGTTGAATGATGCATTTCAGCCGCTCACTTAGTATGTTTACCTCTTACTGTAGCTGAGCCAAACGTTCATTTGATTCTGGCAACTGCTGGTTGGCTGTCAGCTTTGCTTTTGCATTCAGGTTGCTTTGGGCTCATTGGAGAGAACCCAGTCTCATGAGTTCAAACTCTCATCGCTCAATCCCTGCTGAAGTGACTCCTCCTTAGTATGAGGCACCAGTAACAGAGGCACTCAGTTTGCTCTTCCCCAGGAACTGAGGGTAGGATTAGCTGTATAGCACATTCTATATGACTCATATTTCAGGCTCCCGTGAAACAAAGTCATCACTCAACAGAACTTTAAATTAGGATACTCAGGAAATCAAGAGCTCCCAATGTGATTAGCATACAGCTGCTAATTATCAAGTGAAATGCTGCATTGAAGAGGGGAGTTTACTGTTGATTTGGGTGTTAACATGAAGAGATAATTATTTCAAACCACTTTACTTTGAAACTGTGGTTATGGAACATATGTTTCTAATTCCCCAGGATGCAAAATTTCATTGAAAAGATGTACAGACAACTATTTCTTAAAGTGAATCTTAATATTGTTCAGTAAGTTAATATGAATTTTGGATTGTGTGATATACCCTTGCAGACAGAAACAAGTGTAAAGTTTTCTCTCATAAAAATTAACAATATTCCAGTCTAATAAACATATGAAAAATGCTCAACATCACTAATCATCAGGGAAATGCAAATTAAAACCACAACAAGATATCACCTTACCCCAGTTATAAAATGGCATTTATCAAAAAGCCCAGAAACAATAGATGCTGGCATGGACGCAGAGAGAAAGGAATACTTATAGACTGTTGGTGGGACTGCAAATTAATACAACCTCTGTGGAAAGCAATATGGAGATTCCTCAAAACACTGAAAGTAGACCTACCATTTGATCCAGCAATCCCACTATTGGGTATTTACCCAAAGGAAAAAAAGTACTTTTCATCAAAAATACACCTGTACTCGAATGTTTATTGCAGTACAATTCACAATTGCAAAGATGTGGAATCAGCCCATTGCCCATCAATTCATAGTGGATTAATAAAATGTGGTATACGTATAGCATGGAATACTACTCAGCCATAAAAAAGATGAATTAATACCATTTGCAACAATCTGGATGGAACTGGAGACCATTCTCTTAAGTGAAGTATCTAAAGAATTGAAAAACAAACACCACATGTACTGACTATCAAACTGGAACTAACCGATGAGCACTCACATGCACAGAGGGAAGTAAAACTCAATGGAAATCAACTGGGAGGAATGGAGGGAGGAGGTGATGGGCAAAACCATACCTAACGGGTACTATGAACACTATTTGCGTGATGGGCACACCTTTAGCTGATACTCAAGCATTATAAAAGTGATCCATGTAACCTAAAGATTTGTACCCCCTTAATATTTTGATTTTTTTTAAAAAAAATAACCTTATTGTTAAGATGCTTCGTAATTTACAAAACACTTTAATATATGTAGTACACAAACATATTAATTAGCTCTCAATGCACCCTTTCCTTACTCCACCGTGGATGATGTCCCTAATCGATCATAGCGGACGGCGCCCGGATGAAACAAAGAGGCAGAGGAAAGGCCAATTCATTCTCTCTCTCCTAGATTTGAGGCGTCCTTCTTCTCGTGCCCTTGGACATCAGAACTCCGTGTTCTCCAGCCTCTGGGCTCTGGGACTCGCACTCGGGTTCTCAGCCCTTCTCCTGGGACCGAGAGGACGCCAGCAGCGTCCCTGGTTCTGAGGCTTCCGAACTTGGACTGAGCCACACAGACTCCCCTGGGTCTGCTGCTTGCAGATGGCCTGTCACGTGACTTCTCAGTCTCCACAGTCACATGGGCCAATCTCCCTAATAAATCCATTCTCATCTATGTATATCTCCTGTTCAGGAAGAATAAGGTCGAATGGGTAGGCCTAATCCAGTATGACTTTGTTCTTATAAGAAGACATTAGGGCCCAGACACGCACAGAAGAAAGACCATGTGAAGACACAGGGAGAAAGTGGCCACCTACAAGCCAAGAAGAGAGGTGTCAGAAGAAACCAACCCTGCTGACACCTCGATCGTGGACTTCTATCCTCTAGAGTTGTGAGAGAACAAATTTCTGTCATTTAAGCCTCCCATTCTGTGCTATGTGTTTATGGCAGCCCTAGGAAACAAATACAGCCACACAGAACTATTTTATTTATTTATTTATTATGTATAATTATGTATTAAAGGTTTAGTAATTAGGATTTTAGTAATTAATATTGGTGCAGAGATGGAATCAGTTCAGTAATGGAAGGGAAAAATGAACTCACCAAAATACCATTCATATTTGAAAATGCCATTTAACAAATATGATGTTGCATAGCAATGCAAGAGAGCATAGGGTTTTAATAAAATGGTCGGTATTAATAGACTCTCCGTATGGAAAAACAACTGAACCTCTGTCTTAACCCACAAACAAACTCATTTCCAGGTTTACTGAAGATCTAATTGTAAATGTCACAAATATAATTGAAAGGTAATATGGAAAGATATCTTTATTACTCTGGACAGGAAAGCATTTCTTATACAAAGTGGCTCAACAAGTGTAAACCACAAAAGGTCATAAGTCCAAGAATATTAATGTCAAGAAATTTTGCTCATTAAACTAGACCGTAAATCAAATGGAAATAAAAACCACACACTGATAAAATTATATCTATCCCATAAAAACAAAAAAAAAATTAGTATTCTTCCTAATATGTAAATATGCCAATGAGGCTACGACAACAAAAAAAATCACACAATTCGATGGGAGAATGAACAAAATACTTGAATTTTACAGGAACGGAAATAAGAATGGTCAATACACATATGAAAAGCCACACTACCTCATTAGTAATCAGAGAAATGCAAATTAAAACCACATGAGATAATATTTCACTCTCACCAGACTGACAATTACTAAAATCTCTGAAGTATCAAGTGTATGAAAGGATGTGCAACAATCACATCTCTTTAGATATTGCTGCTGTGAATCGACATCACACAAACAACTTGAAAAACAATTTGTCATTATCTAGTAAAGCCGAAGATGAACAAATCCTGTAAACCAACAATTTAACTCCTTTGTGGAATGTACACATTCTCCCAGGAAACAGGAAAATGTTCATTAATACATGATGTGTCAAAAATATGACAATAATGAAAACAAATAATACAAACTGATAATAACAGAATAAATATAATTAATTTGGCATGTTCATAACATCTTTACAGCAGTGAGGATGAACAATCTATGACTACATGTATCAGCATTTTCTCAGTACAATTTTGAGTGAACAGATAAAGCCACTGAACAATACTTTTAGTATGAATCAAATTATTTTAAGTTCCAAACAATCAAAAGAAAACAGCATACTTAGAAATACAAAATATAAAGACAATAGAAGAAATAATTAGCACATAATGCACAACACTTCTAAACTATAAATGTGAAATGGGAAGAAAGAAGGGGCTTCAAAGCTAATGGCAATAATACCTGTATTACTAAAATTATTGTTAAATGCTTGCATTGTTAATCTTTGCACATTCTACTTATAACTTTTTTGTGTTCCTAGACATTTTATAAAAAATTTTTAAAATAAATGTATCTAAGAACTAAAATGACCATAACTGCAACAATTTAAATTTGTTTACTTACATTTCAGAACAACATCATTGTAATAAAATAGTTCTGTTAATAGTAGTTTATAAAGCATCGCGGTGACATCTTAGTCAACCTGGTAGAGCAGAATTTTTTGTCATTTTTGTCAACTATTGTTATATAACCTTTAAGATATTTTATTTAGGTTCTATAATAAACAAACTGTTCAATTACAAATCCATGAAAAGATGACTATTGTTTCCCAGATTTTGAGCAATTACCTCTTTGTTGAATGTTCATCTTTTTGTCAGGCCTTGTAACAAGTAAAGTTAGTTTCTTGCTAATTAAAAATTAAACATTTAAAAACATTTCTACAATGTGAACATTTCTATAAGATAATGTTCTATAGAGTAAATAATGAAGTAATTGCTGAGCTAGTTTTTATAAATACAACCAAATTGCTCTTCCAAAAGGCTTTTGCAATATTCGTTTCTAATATTTTGCCAACATTGTATATTATCAATTTGTTAGGTAAAATGAAAGAGTTTTTCATTTTTCCATGTTCCTAGTTACTAGTGAGTACTAACATCATTTTATGTGTTTATTAGCCAACTGTGATTTTAGTGAATTGCCTTTTCATTTACTTAATCCAGTTTTTCTCTAATTGGTTTTCTTTTCCTTTATTTGTGGAAACTATTTATAAGTTAAGAATATTAAGTTTTTATCTTTCTGAAAAAAACATTTTTACAGTTTGACAAGTATTTTAAATAATATAAATTTTTAAAATTTGAATATATGCAATCAAAACACTTTTAATACTTATATAGCTATATATTTTTCTGCCATTCCTTTTTATTGTCTAATATTTGGTTCTAATCCCCATAGAGATAAAAAGAACTGAGGCATAAGAAAGAACTATGCTGTAACATGGTTTTGGGACTGCATTTGTGCTTATAGAAACACAATGACTGAGAGACGCTAGAAGTGTTTTTGATCAGACTCTGCTGTGAGGTAGCTCTGCTGTTCTAGTTGAAATTTGATGTATTTCTCTTTGTACTTACAACTTGTTATAATGAGGAACTTTCTTAGTATTATGTAAATTTAAGTATCAGTACGTTGGTATGGTACTTCAACTGTGTTATGAAGACACATGATTTTTATTGACATGAAAACCAAGCAATATTCTAAAGTATTACTTCTATTTAAAAATCCATTCTAAGTTTCAAATAAACACACAGTAAATACACAATGTGAATGCATTTTAATTGTTAGTTAAGGCTTAGAGTATTAATACAAATTAAATTAAATTAATTTAATAGCTTAAAAATAGCTTTGTTGGCTCCACAATTTTATTTAGGGTTTTTGTCTTTACAGAGACAATAAGGCTGCTTTAACTTTGTATCACCATCTAGTGGCAGAGCATATATTTCTTAGAAAGAGACGTAATGCAGGAGGAGAAGTTGAAGTTTGAAAGTAACTGCGAAAGTAGGGATGTCAGGACAGTCTGCCGTATGGTATTTGAAAGGATTCTTCCAAATAACAGGCATATGTATATTCAGAAAATTAAATTTGTGGGTTAATTATGCTTGTTTATTCATCAGTTTCTGTTATCAGAGGCTCAAAAGCTGAAAATTATTCAAATTCATTTGTTTTATCATTTATCATCCATTATACCTTAAACTTTTCCATTTAAAGGTCCATTTTGTTTTTATGGAGATATTCTACTAAGCAGCTTAAAACCGTTTCTACTTTCTACCTGACTTTGGAAATCTTCCGATGGTAATTTTTAAAAACATTATCTCTTGGGAAGCCACATTAATCCAGTGTTTTCTTCCCAATAATATTGCTGAAAAAATATTAAGGATACCAAATTAGGTGAACAAATAGATTTTGAAGCATTAGGAGGAAAGAAAGAGAAGCACAATGAGTGATACTGATAATTCCATTTCTAGTATAGTTTGTGAATAAAAATTAAAATTTAAATACATGTGATTCTCCCTAAAAATATGGCAAGTTATTTTAAAAGTGATATTCTTTCATGTGCTTCCAATTTTCTTAGTAAACTTATGCTTATCATTTTGAAATATTAACTTCTCTGCTGTTTTCCACTAACCTTGTGTTATTAATATCTTATTTATGACAAATAGAGACTTGTCCAAGTATATATATATATATTTTTAATTTGGGCACTCTATCTGCAATATAAGTAGTCTTTATGTAACTGTCTATGATGTCATCATTTTGTGGTTCTAGAAACATTCTGCTCTAGAGCTCCTACAATGCTGTCCCTATGTATGTGTTTATGTCTTCCTCTATTGAAGGGGAAATGCAAGCTGCTAAACCGATGCCAGGGTAATATGCAACGTGTATGCACCATATTGGATGTAACAGGCAAGTCTCCTTGCATGGAGTGTCCAGCACTGTTCTGGGATCAGGCGGTAGGACAGCAACAAGTCCTGGAGTAAAACATTGTAACGTGAAAAGATTGGCAAGTTTGGAATGCCTTCAAGGAGTGACACCAAATTAACGAAGTAATGTATGCTGCGATTTGCTAACGATTCCTTGCTGAGACAGACACTTTGGGGTGAAGCTCAAACAGTTATTTTCAAAGTGGAATTTTGTTAAACAGACATAGTTGCAATTGTGCTAGCATTATAATTATTCTAACTGTTAATTCACTTTCAAACATAAATATAGTATAGTCATCTGTCAGAATCATATTCATAAATCATGGGACCCATTAAGATCCATAGACAAATGTTCTCTTTAATAAGAAAAAGTGCTGTGAAAATAAAATAAATTTTACAGTGCGGCCAAGTAAATGCATTACAGACTCAGTTGAAAAAAGATACTTGTCACAGAAAACTCATTATACAGACAACAGGAAAGGACTTGGCACAGTAACAGTAGGAATTTGGAAGGAAAGTGAAATCAAATCATAAAGTGCAATTATTTCCTTACCCTATAGAGTCTACAGAAAATGCATCAACAGAGTCAAATCTATTCAGTGGTATTTTCCACATGCTTTACCGCCTTGATAAAATACATTAAAGTATCGTTTAAATAGTTCTATCATTTTAATCATATTATGAGCATTAGTAGGCAAAACAATATATAAATATAAGCCTAGATACTTTTTCATGTTATTCACGTCTTTATTTTTAATTTTCCCAATCGCTTCTAATCTTTATTATAATAGTATTTTGCATTATTCCTTCAGATTAACACTGGTAGTAGCCAAATGCAGCATCGTCTGCAATATGGTTCACCGATAGTTTTATATATATATATATATATATATGAAATACATGATTTACTTAAAGACATATATTTATCTGTAATATTAAATCCTAAGATTTTATTATATATTCACAGGTATAAACATGTGTATTTATAAGCATATGGCCACATTAATTTATCTGACCAAGCTTTGTGCATTCACTCTATGACAAGGAATGTTCTAAGCACCAGGGACCCAGGGGTTAATGAGGCAAAGTTTTTGCCTCAAAGCATTTGTATTTTACTGTAGATAAAATAGATAGTATAGATGATTTCATGATAGCTGATAAGAAAAAGTTAAACAGGGCTACAAGATAGCTCATGACGTAGGAATTAGGCCCCACCTTTAGAAAGGAGCGCTAAAGAATTTGTGGGAAAACTATAAACCACCAAGACTATCACCAAGGCTGGGAGGGTCCCCTGGCAGCAAAGTTTTCAGTACATTACCTCACTGCTTTTCAGCTTCCTCTTTATTTTTGGTCCCTAGATGTTTTCTTTTCTTATGAGCTTAGTCATATATTCAGAGAATTAAAAAAGAAAATATTTAGTCTAGCATTTCTTGGAATTTTTAAGCAGGAGGTTTTGTTTTGTTTCATTTAACCTAATAATGTAACATTTCCAGAAGGAATATTGTAGAATATGCTCCCGCTCTTCACAAAATTTTCCAAATGTATTTTTGAAAATATGTTCTTCAAACGTAATATGGAACTAAGACTAGAAAGCATTCATCAGACAAAGTAGTCCTAAATTACTTAATAAAATAGACTTCTATTTTAATGCCAATTTGAGGCCTATGTGGCTCAAAATTAAGATATTCACATAATCTGTAATTGTTGTTTTGTGCCATAAATTTGGTAAAGAAAGATTCTTTGCTTAGTAGAATTTCTATTGAATATGATGTCACCTTACATAACTTTTACCCAATAGTAACAATGTGCATATAATTTGTTCTCTTAAAATTTAAGATGAAAAAAATACAGTGATATATTAAGAAATTCAATATTTTTTAATATATATATATTATTTCAGAATATTATGGGGGTACAAATGTTTAGATTAAATATATTGCCTTTGCCCCCCCAAGTCAGAGCTACATGCCCCAGATGGTGCGCACCGCACCCGTTAGATGTGACTATATCCATCCCTTTCTCTCCCCTCCCACCTGCCTGACACCCGATGAACGTTACCATATGTGCACATAAGTGTTGATTACATTGAGAATTTAAGGTTTTGCAAATGGTTCCCTCACTTTTGGAAACTGTTCTATTGTGTATATAGTTTTGCCTTTGAATGTCGCAAATTTGAAACCATACATGATGTAACCTTTTCAAATTGACTTCTTTCACTTAAGCAATGAGCATTTAAGGTTTCTCCATGTCTTTTCATGACTTAATAGTTAATTTATTTTTATCGCTGAATAATGTTCTATTGTATGGATGTACTAGCTTTTTTGTATCCATTCATTTAGAAGGACATGTTGATTGCTTTCAGTTTTGGTGATTATGAATAAAGCTGCTAAAAAACTTCACATTCTGGTTTTTATATGAACATGCATGTCAAATCAGTTGGGTATATACCTACGAGTGCAATGGCTAACTAGTATGGTAAGGCTATCTTCCGCTTTACGGAAACCACCAAACTGTCTTCCAAAGTGGCTATGTCATCCCACCGTCCCACCAGCAATGGTGAGAGCTTCTCTTGCTCCACATTCTTGCTGTCATTTCATATCGCTGTTTTGGAATTAAGCCCATCCCATAGGTGTGTATAGTGGTTTGGCTGCTACAGCACATCACAATACAGATTTTAGTAAAAGGCGAAAGATTTATACCACCTGAAGAGAAACCAGAGTATAAGATTTTAATCAAATTTGATTACTTACAAATTATTTTATTTGAATCCAGTTTTATAAAATGAATCCTCCAAGTAAATTAAATTAAATTAACATCCATGAAGAAGAAGGGGATTAAACATTGTAGCATTTCTTTGTATTTCAGGTGAATATTGAGAGGAGAAAGTAAAGCATTTGAGAAAATAGTTTAAACTAATAACTTACACAATTCTTGTGCTTTTAAAACAACTAGCCTTTTTCCTTTGGGCAACAATTATAGTTTCATAATCTAAGGTATTCCAGGAATCATTATTGAGATAGCAAAGGGAGTATAGTACTAGAGACAGGACAACAGCAGAATGAATTTAACATGTCATTGTAAACACTCCCTGAGGTACCATGGTTTGACTTACAGTTTTTCAACTTCATGACTTTATAATAGTGCAAAAGTGATACACATTCGGTAGAAACCTTGCTTCAGGTACTCATACAATCTCTCTGTTTTTCACTTTCAGTATAATAGTCAATAAATTACATGACACATCAATGCTTTATTATAAAATAGGCTTTATGTTTGATGGTTTTGCCCAACTGTATGCTAATGTAAGTGAGCATGTTTAAGGTAGGCTGGGCTAAGCTACGATGTTTGGTGGGTTAGGTCTAATACCTGCATTTTTTACTTAGGATGTTTTCAACTTATGATGGATTTACACAAACATAACCCCATCGTAAGTTGAGGAGTATTTTTATTTATTTTATTTGAAGGACACTTAAAGTAATTTCTTCAAGTTGGTAAACTGTATCTGTGATGTTATTAGAATGAAAAACAATCCTCTTGCGATTGCATTTGCAACCAGAAATGATGAGCCCTTTCGACTTCAGAGGTTGGTATGACGGGAAATGGATTTTATGGCCCAAGATCCAAAGCCTAGGAAGTTGTGAGCCCATACTAACCACACTTTCCATTTTTGTGGCAAACGTCTCAGAGTACAATGTGTATTTTCTCTACCCATCTTCTAAAATCTATAGAATGGGAATTAACAACTCAATCTTGAATTACTTTCAGAATAGGTGCATGGCTATAAATACATATAGATTATACCAGTTCTTATTTATTAAATCAAAACTTTATTTATTATGTTTTAATCACAAGACCTGCTATAAAGTGCCTATCCTTATGAATAGTAAAACTTCGCTTGCCCAATCTCCTTTAAACTGATATTTTGAATAAACTGAGGCTTTCCATTTTTGTATATGGAAATCTCATCACTCGTAGGATTATTTCTAAAATTTTACAAATCTCTGTTCCCAAAAGATCAATTACTCATTTCTTAATAGCCATTGCATTAATATTTGTTCTCCTACCTCTTTATACAAGTTGTACTGATTTTAATTTTATTATTATATGCAATGATAGAATATAAGTGCAAAAAATGGTTCTTTGAAAACTAAGTTGAATGATCTAGAAAAACTTAATTAAGTTAGTTTGGTAATTGTTAAATTCAAGGTAAAGAAATAAAAATGAAGTATTCAGATTGTTTCACAAAAGATCTTAAGTTCTCACTACTCTTTAAATAAACTGAAATTGGAAATTATTATTGATATACTTTATGCAAAAACAAAAGCAAAAATAAATGACAGCCTAGAAAGTGCCTTTGCTAATAACAACAAAACATCCAAAATATCCATTTGGTACATTCCACCTTCTTTGAAAATAACTTTACTTGATATGCAATATCATTCATTTATTTTTATGTTTTTTACTTTCAAAATATTATTATCTCCTATGTTCTAGGAGCTCTTCTAGGCATTGGGAATATCATCAGTAAGTAAAAAATTATAATATTAAAAAACAAATTACAGTTGGATGTATAGATGATTTCACACATACACTGTTGGTTCTCCAGTAGAAAATGAGCTTGTTTTGGGGAACAATGAGGAAGCTATTGACTCCCTTTATTATTTTTCTTGGTTTAAAACCAAATTAGATAAGTTTTTGATATGTTTTGAATAATTGTAAGATTATCAGATAACAAATGAATACTTAATATTCCATGAGTGAGGCATAATTTGAGAAATCACTGATTTGTGAAAAAGTATAATTGAGACATTACGTATGTGTCACCTCTAGTTGTTACTAAAACATTAGCATATAATCTAAGTAAACATGACCTTGTTATCTAGTCCACAGACTGGCAAACTGATGATGAGACAAAAATTTTAACTTCTAAAAATAATACGAGTGCAAAAAAAGTTTGAGCTTAATATGAGGATATTTTTAGGAAGAACGAGACGTGTTTGTAAGAAATAGCTTATAAAACAACACAGAAAACTGCATAGACAAAGTTGTCACTATTATTCTAGATCAAGATATTTGAAACAATCTGGAAAGAATTTAATTATGTAGTTTGGCTCTTACTTAGACAGGGAAATATTTCATTACTCAGCTCTGCATCACAGGGATGAGATGGAGTCTAAGTGCTTTCCTCAAGGGCTTGGAGAGCAGCCAGAAATGCACAGTCCTAAACGCAAAGCGGAGTCGATCACATAAAAAAAAAATTGTAAAGAGTAATAGTGAGAGGAAAAGGATGTGCGGGTGAGAATCGCACATTGGGAAACTTTGATAGGTTACCCCACAGGTGTTTTCCTAGGTGCACATGCGGTCACACCCTGCCCCCTCTGGCGGGCAGCACACGCCGGAGCCTCAGAGAAGGTTATCACAGCACAGGAGGAACCAGACACACATTCTTTGTTTTTCTTTGTTTTTTTTTTTTTATTTTACTTTTAATTTCAAACGAGACCCAGATATGCAGTATAAGGATTTGGGAGAATACACCAACAGCTGCTTCCTCTCAGAGAGAGACACGAAGTCAGAGCCTTCCAGAAGCCCACAAGCTGCAAACCACAGCCCCAGGGCCAAACGCAGCCTGCAGACTGGTTTCGTGAATAGTTTCATCGGAAAACTTCCATTCCTTTACGTGTGACTGTATTCACACTACCGTGGCGGAGTTGAGTAGTTGTGACGAGACTACGAAGCTGCAAATATTTACCGCTTGGCCCTTTGTAGAAACTTGGCCTGTCACTGACTTAGACCACAGTGGACCCCAGAGAAGCAGCCCCCGGCCCGTCTCTGCCCTGCCTGCCAGATGCCAAATCCGAAAGGGAGGGCCGTGGATGGAAACTTCCGAGAGGTTTGGAGATTTAAGATTTGAGGAGTCAGAATAGGTACAGGAGATCAGGATACAGGATACATATGTGTATATGTATGTGTGCGTGTGTGTATCTCACACATGTGAGTTTTCTGGGCTGTTAGTCACGAGGCTGTCTCTCGTATTTTCACATTCTCCGTCAAGTACAGGGAGCAGTGGCAAATTTACCTATTGATGCACTAGCATAATGAGCATAACGGGCCTTAAAGGATCCCACTGAGCTTCTCTTGGGTATGAAGTGGCACAGGAAAGCAGTCAGATGTTTCCTGGAAGTTCAAGAAAGATACAGATGTAGCTAGGAATTGAAAAGGAAGGAACAGCAAGTTGAATGAGTTAAAGACCAATATCCATAGGATACAGGAGCATCCCTATTTCAGGGACCTTGTGTACAGACCCACAGGACTGCAAGACCCCAAAGTGGCTGAGGGCGTCTGAGTTGGCTGAGAAAACTGAGAAACGTCTCTATCATTTAGGAGCCATTTTAGCTTTAGACAGTTTCATTGGTACTTTCAGGGTTTGAGCTACCTCTAGTCATCTTAAAATTATCATATGTCCACTGCCATTCCCATTTCCAGGTTCTGGCTCTTTCCAAACCTTTGACTTGTATTCACATGAGGCCAGCCAAAGTTGTGGTCTGTCCTTAATGGTGATGCAGCAACACAGGATCAACCTTTGAGTTTGATTATCTGCCATCTGACATCTGCTCTAGAACTGATAATGTTGAACATGAACATCACCACACTGTTGTCTCTGTGGTTTGAGCAGAGACTTTAGCAATTTGGGGTTGCCATTTTCTTTCTTTAAGTTGCCTGTCGCAGTTAAGAGACTGAATAACGTGGTGATGTGGGCCTGGACTAAGTCAGGGTCACAAAGATGGGCAAGAGAAGATAGAGAGAAATGGTTTGGGGGAGAACCTGCTCAGCCTGGGGAGCAACTGCAAATGTGATTGGACATTACAGAAGTTGCTTGGGAAGATTCCAAAGTTTCTGGCTTGAATTGCAGGTGGTATGGTCTCCACAAAACTAAATCAGGATCTCAATGAGAGGACATAAAAATGATATCAGGTATGGAAATGTTGAGACAAGTTTCCTGTGAGATATACAGAATGTAATTTGGCTTGTAACTGTATACACAGGTGTGAATTTAATAGGAATTATTAGGGCTAGAGACAGAGTTAGTAATTAGCACAAAGTTAGAAATTAAGCCACTGCAATGAAAAGACAAGTCAATCTGTAAAGTTCTGATGTTATCTATCGAATGGTGATTATTATTTTGCTTTTAGTAGGTAATACATACATTGTTAAAAGTAGGTTAATTATGCTGTTGTATCTGACAGGAAGCGGTAATGTACTTTGTATGCACTTCAATAAGAATGTTTTTCAACACATATATTTAGTTTTAAATTATTTTTAATCAGAGAGACAGTGTGATATAATGGAAAGACTCACGTGGATGAGTTCTAGGCACTTGTCTTCTATCAGGTAGCTTTGCGATCTCTATTAGTTCAAAGCCGTGTTTTATCTATTGCAAGGTTAATAGGATGAGTATTTCAGCACAGCTAAAAAATTTTTGTGAAGCAGAAATAAGGTAACTGATAAGATACTTTCTGAGATATAAAATCTTATAATAGTGAAAGGCAGTATGATTATTTATAACATATCAAATGTCTGGCATTTGGGTGACTGACGTTTGCTTCTGTTTCTTATAATTTAGTACTTCAGCAAAATGCATCATTCTGCAAATACCTGGGAAAAAACCAGAGCAAAAGGGCTGTGTACATAGGCCGGCACGCTCACAAGTTTTTGCTCTATCAGATATAAAGAGCCCAAATAGCCTTAATTATAGTTTGTATTATTAAAATGTTTACATTTGCATTATTTTGTGATATTGTAATGGCCATTAAAACATTTTTACTTATCAATTCGATTCTGATATAACCTTGCATGTGTTTCTCCCAAAGCAGCTATGGTAGCATAATAATGTCACAGTTTTTGTTTAGTTTTATTATCCAAGCAATATGGAGTCAAAATCATTAGCTTTGGAAATGCAAGTCAGACGTTCACATGTGTAATCCTGAGAGCACAGCTTAATATAACCATTCATTTAAACACAATGAGAGTGAAGGAAGTAAAATGCCAGAAGGGTAAATAGGCAGTAACGAATTAAATTTGCAATAATTTGACAATAGTGTGAAGCAAAAGGGAAGAAAAATACATTTTTAACACATTATATCTCAAAAAAGTTATTCCATTTTTATGGTATGTTAAACCAGTGTTCACAATGGGTGAAATTTAAATTTATCCTCTGTGACGAAATACATTTGCCATGATGACAAAACTTTTACCAAAGTAAAGCTCTGCAAGAAACAAGAAGAATAACACTAAAGTTAATATCTAAACTTGATTGAATATTTAATTTGTGCCAGCCACAATGCTAAGTGATTTACCTAAATTATCTCATTTAATTCCAGTGACAACTTTGAGTATTAATGCTATTTTCATTTTAAAAATGAGAACCCTGAAGTTGATTAAATTGCCCAAAGACACACGGCTGTTATGTAATGTAATCAGGATTCAAAGCTCATCTGTGTGACTCCACGGCCTACACTCTCTAATCTCTCCTTCCCCAGATCTGTGGAAAATTCTCCTTTTTTTCTTCCTAAAATTATTTCTTAAATGTAAAGCATCAGGGAAGCTTTAAAACAACATAGTGGTATATAAAACTAGGACTGGATTGCTAAAGCCTGAAGACCACAGATCTTTCATTGATTGGCATCTGAGGACTCTGTGGATAGAAACAGGTGATATGATAACCTCAGTATATGTTTCTATCCATTGATATGCATTTATTCATCTACTAGTAAGTCATGCACCATATATCTATTCAGTGTTTGCTATGAAGCAAGCATTTATCCTTAAGGAATTTATTTAAATTTCCTTTGAATAACACTAGAAAATTCAGAAGAATCCCCTGATAGATCTAAACACTGATAATTTGATTTTATTATCACAAGAAAAATATGGCCTTAATAGACAATTAGGCTTGGTATTTAATTATCACCTGAAAAATGGCTTCATATGAATTATTTTAAAACTAAAACTATTATCTTTGGCAGAAAATTTGCAAAATGTAATTGGTTTCTATCAAAGAATTCCATACAGCATGTTAATTCGTTTAGGTATCTGTAGGGTACACTTTGTTCATAATGCATCCTGGCAGGTTCACCAGAAAACCATGTGGATCTCCATTAGATGCTTCATGGGAAAATTACTTAGGATTTTTACAGCTGCTATAATAATTTCCCAGGCTCAAGGCTATTCTCCGTTGCTCTATCGCAGAAGTCTTCAGGCATTTGAGTAAGCAGCTGTTTTCATTTTGGAGCACACTCAAATTTATTCCTAAGCAAAATTCCAGTTTGGGCTTCAAACAAAATTTATGCCATTTGCTGTGAGTTTGTCTGCCTTGTATCATCCAGGAGGAAAAACATTTAAAAAATAAAAAGACTGATGCACCATCATTATCTGCTTTTAGTTTTCAGTTTCCTTTGTGCTTTACTTTGCATAATGGAATCAAGCCAGTTGAAAGGAAAGTACCTTCTACCTGTGATGGTACAGAGAAGAAAGGAGTGTGAAATGGTTATATAATGAATTTTCTCAAATATATCTGATGATTATGCTACATGTAGTTCTTATTGATCCTTATGTGGCACAAAATAATTTATGTATTTTAAAGGCATTTATTGTACTTATATATTTGAAAATAAAGCAAAAATTTTGAATCCCGGAATTGTAGAAATTTGAAAGATTGTCAACTATAGGCTATATATCATACTAGAAGAAGGTGGTCCAATATTACTTTGGGGGGGAAAAAGTTTTTTTTCTGAGAAAATTAGTTAAATATACTCTTGAACTAAATTAATGGAAATACACAGGAAATCAGGAAATCTGTGAAGTCATTGTTGATCTCATTGGGGGTGGTTTGGACTGAGCAGTTGAGTAGTTTATTCAGGACTATATTGTGTTTTGAAGTTTGATTCATAGCTGTGTCTCTGGAGATGCTGTTGTTGGAGATTCTTGAAAGGGTGGAAAGGAGTTGTTCTTTTGTATAAATAAAGATGCTAGACTGTATTTAACTTTTGACAACTTTGGTGGCATGCATTGGGGGCTGTTTGTTTTAGTGACTACAAAACATGGTGTTCATGGGGTAAAGATGACAATACTCTTGGAAATGATCTACATAGTCAACAAAACCACTATCGAAATTCCAGCTGGAATTTGTTGCAGAAATTGACATGCTGACCTTTAAATGGAAATGCAAGAGACTCGCAGTAGCCAAAACAACCTTGCAAACAATAAAGTTGAAGGACTTATACTACCCTGTTTCAAAACTTAATACAAAGCTACAGTAATCAAGACATTATGGTACTAACACAAGGAGAGATATATTGACTAATGGAATAGAATTAAGATTCCAGAAATAAACCCTTACATGTAAGGTCAACTGATTTTTAACACAGGTGTTGAGACAATTCAATGGGGAAAGGAGACTTTTCAATAAATAGTGTTGAGACGACTGAATTGTCACATAGAAAAAAATGAAGTTGGACTTGAACTTCACACCATATATAAGAATTAGCTAAAGATGGATCACAGAACTAAATATAAGATGCAAAATTATGAAAGTCTTAGAAGAAAACATAGCAGTAAATCTTCACGACCTTCAGTAGATATGACACCAGAAGCACAAGGAACGTGAATACATACATACATACATACATACGTGCATAGTGAACATATTGGAGTTCAGCAAAATTAAACACTTTTGTATTGTTACAAACAATACTATCAGGAGAGTGATCTTCAAATATTTAAACAGCTTTAATGTATGATGTAGCAATTCAACATCTAGGTATATGCCCCAATGTAAAAATATATCCACAGAATAAACTTATACATGCACAGTCAAAGCAGCCAGAGTAAGTTATTCGTAACAGCAAAAAATACCACTAAATATTATTCATCCATAGAAAGGAATGGAGTCTGGTACCCGCTAAAACATGGATGAACCTTGAAAACATAATGCTAAGTGAAAGAAGCCGGTCAAAAAGACCACATATTGAATGATTTCATTTATATTAAATGTTCAGAGTAGGCAAATATCTAAAGACAGAAAGCATTAGTGATTGCCAGGGGTTTGGGAGAGGAGGGAAATGGGGAGTGACTGCAAATTGTTTTGGAGTTTTCCAGGGGGTGATGAAATATTCTAAAATTAGGTGTGATGGTTGCACGAATCTGTGACTATATTAAAAAACACCGAACCGCACATTTCAAACGTGAATTTTATGATATGTAAATTATATATCGATAAAGCTCTTCATAAAAATTTAGAGGAATAGAAGAATACAGACTATGAGCAAAGAAAGGACAAGGCCCAAGAATGGACATAGCCATTGAGATGAGCGGGATGGATGGTTTGGGGATGATGGAAGTCATCCGTGCCCCGGCTGACTTTGACAGACCAAAGGCTAATAAACCCATCTTTTTGTTTCTCTGTGCAGGTCTGAGTATGTGCTGATCTTCAGCTCCACAAGCCTAGGAGGAAGGCTAATCTATCATGTCAATCGGACTGCTGTATCTGGAACTTTATAAATCAGGCTCAGTCCATCTCTGGCCTCAGAGTGTTAAAGCCCAAGTTCTACCTTTGGGGGCCCGTTATAACCAAGACCCACAGACAAATGCAAATGCCTCTTAGATCCTAAAAAAATATGAAGGAAGAAAATCTTTTAAACGATTAAAATTTCAACTTTTTAAATTTAAACCTGATGTAGCTTAAATTTGTAATAATTTATTTATGTTATTAGTATGGTAAATTTTTAATGTGGATTAATAGTATAAAATTCAAAAATTATAATGTATGCACTGTTACTATGAAAACATTAAGCATAGGACCACCACTAACACATGATACTTTCATAGGATATACAAAAAAATATAATCAAAGTAGAGTCTACATCTGATTTTTCAAAAACTACCCTATCTTGCTGCCTCCCTTGTACCTGCATTCCCAAGATACACAGTGGTGTGGTTAAATGATTATTGAATATTAAGTATATTTTGAACAAAAAGTTTAATTACCAGACTAAAAGCATGACCTTTATTTTCAGCAATTTGCTTTTCCAAATGGTTCACTGGGATTTTCACTGTGACTTCTTTGTCAAAGTCTGCAAACACAGCCATCCATGTTCTCTACATTATTTTCTCTCTTCTTGAGGATTTCCTAATAAAAAAGAAAAACAATTTAAACAATGCAAGTGAATCAGCAGAATGGCAAATGTCTAAAGTTTAAATGTAATTTTCAGTAATTTATTCTCTTATTTTAAATAATTATGATCAAAAGCCATTACTTGGTCAATTGAACTTATTAAAGAGATATTATAATTAGAAAATACTCTTTTACAAGTGCCACAAAGAGCTTAAAACCATCTTTTCTAATGAAATACTGACATTATTCTTTGTCATTTCTGAAAATATAACTGAAGTTTAATTTTTCTGCATTATCCATTATGCTTTTTCTTGATTCTCTATTATAACATTTTAAATCGTTCCTTGAATAATTAGAAGACACTATTACAGAAAAGGAGAATGTTCATTTGTGTGGACCTAATAGAAAAAAATGTATAAAAGGCAGCTAACAATAAATGAAATATATTGAAGTAGAAACAAAGAAAATGAAAGGAATACATTGAGATATGCGCAGTTTGAGAGAAGGTTGAATGCAAGTGAAAAAAATGATACAGGAAAGGGGATAATCCATTTCTCCCTTTTCTGAAAATAACTAAATGTCATTTAGATAGTGATAGTACTCTGCCTCTTAGCCATGGACCTGGCTCACTGCTTGTGCAGAAATAATGGCAGCACCAAATTGCTAATATTTATTATGCATTATCACAATTGGCACTATTGACATTTCACCCTTGTTGCTGTATTTGCGTTTTAATTTCACATGTGCTTATTTTACTAAAATTGATCACATTATTTTTATCCAGATATTCTCATACTAACCATTGCCATAGTGGCATCTCTAAGCTGAAAATCATAGCTTCCTAATCTATAAATGTATTTCCTCAACTTAGCCTCCTAGAACAGCAATCCCCAACCTTTTTGGCACCAGGGACTGGTCTCATAGAAGACAATTTTTTCCCAAACGGGGGTGGGGGGATGATTTTGGGATGATTCAAGTGCATGGCATTTATTGTGCACTTTATTTTTATTATTATTACATTGCAATATATAATGAAATAATTCTACAACTCACCATAATGCAGAATCTAATGCTGCTGCTGACCTGACAGGAGGCGGAGCTCAGGTGGTCATACAGGCGAAGCTTTGCTTGCTCACCTGCCCACCGCTCACCTCCTGCTGTGCAGCTCGGTTACTAACAGGCGGTGGACCAGTACAATTGACAGACCACTAGCCTGAAAACTGGGGAGACGGAAATAGAGAATGCAGTTCCACTCACCTAGAGCAAAAGCCACTGCAGCCAGTAACTGGTAAAAACCTTTAAACAGCCTAACTTTGGACATTGCTGGAGGCTGAGTGCAGACTAGTTTGAGACTCAAAACTCCTGGGGGCTCAGTCTGATAGCTTGCCCCCCTTTTAGAAAGATTTGAATCTCTTACTTCTTCACATGGAAATCTGAATAACTCTTTTTATGAGCAACCGTTACTGCAAAAGAGTTATAAAATCTGCCTACATACCTGCATATTGACTGCGTTAATGCAGTAGGTTTTTATAGTCCTTTGGACAGTGGGGCTAATTAAAGTTTATTGTATATGTGTGATTTTGTGGAGGTTTAAGAAAGTACTTTATTTTACTTTATTTTAAATAACCATAATGCCTAAGATTTTTTTTACAACAACTTATGGTCTAGGTTCTAGGCTAAGCACTCAATAAACATCTATTTTATCCTAAGAAACACCTTCTAAGGTAGATTCTGAATGTTGTTACCATGTCATTATTGTAGACTAGAGTAAGTTTAAAATAGGTAAATAACTTGTCTATGGTCATGGCAAAAGTAAGTAGCTGTTGTAGTGTGCGTGTTGTGTCTCTCCAGAATTCGTATATTAAAACCTAATTATTATGTGAGAGTATTAGCAGGTGGGGCCTTTGGGAGATAATTAGATCATGAAGGTGGAGCCCTTATGAATGGGATTAGTGTCCTTATAAAAGAGGCCCCAGAGAGATCTCTGACCCCTCTCCCATGTGAGCACACAGCGCGAAGACACCAGATATGAACCAGGAAGTAGAGTCTCACCAGACACTGAATTTGCCGATGCCTTGATCTTGGACTTTCCTGCATCCACAGCTGTGAAAAATAAATTTCTTTTATTTATAAGCCACCCAGTTTATGATATTTTGTTACAGAAACCCAAATGGACTAAGACAGTAGCTGAATTGGGATTTAAATCCTGGTCAGTTGACTTCAAAGTGAAAATTCCTAGCCATTCAGTTAGTCTGCCTGCAATAGACTCTCAGCAGTTCTTCTAGAAGTGGGATAGTTTGGTGAACTACTTACAAGCCGTGACAAGCAGGAGGAAGGCTTAGACTACCTAACAAAAATACATGTTGCAAAAATTACTTTCATCTCTATCACCATCAAAAAATGTAGTAAGATATATGTTGTAAAGCCTCAGGCAATGAAACAGTTTAAAAAGGATAACTGTAAAATGTTAGGGAAAAGTATGTTCCTGATTAGACGTTTTCTCCATCCTAAGGCAATGATCCAAAATATTTGAGAATCAGTGGATAAAAATCTCTAAGAAATATATCATTAAAAATAATTGGTAGTGGGTCTCATGGAAGATAATTGGATTTCACAAATTTTAGAAAAGTGGTTACTTGTCATTCTTTATGTGTTTGCAGCCTATGTCTTAACCACCCTTTAAACATATATTAGTATCAGAAGTGTTTTATATTAATGTTTATTTCTAGATGAAAGGAATTTTACAAATAATATAAAATACCGGAAAGGCGAGCAGATGAACTAAACAAAAAAATCGCAATGATAAAGGCAGCTGGTGATGCTGTATTATTTAAAGAACAGAGTTTCTTTCTTTCTAATGGACTTTCCATTTTTCCTTCACTTGACCAAGATATTCTCATTTAACCTTGATTTCGTGCCATAGGTCGATGTCCTTGTAAGGATGCTTAAATAATGAAGGATCGCCTCATAGAAGAAAACCTGTGGTAGAGCAGTTCCAAGGTTGATAACTCAATGGCTTAATGACATCGGTAAGGAAGTGATCTTTTCATCCTTCTACTCTGTCGTCTGTGTGCTACCTGTGGCTAGAGGTCTTGTTTTCTCGGTCACAAAATGGCTACAACAGCTGCAAATACTATATTCTCATACGACCTCCCAGAGTCAGAAAAGAGACAATCAACGTTTGTATCCACTGTTTTAGGGTGAAGAAAATGCTCCAAAATCAACCTGCAAACTGCAAGAATCAGAAACATTTTCCTTGATGGATCATTGGTCAAAAATCTGTCACAAGATCACTTTTGACATGATTGCTGGCAAAGGGAATTCGATTGCCTTGATTACCTTACCTAGGATTTACTCCTCTGTGTTGAAGGGGGGTCCCAGCCTCTCTGCGAGGAAAAGGTTGATGATAGATTGGAAACATCACAAGCACCACAGGTTCCTACTCTCACAGGCAAAACTGCAGCCACCCCTCATCAATGCAAAAGACCACATGCCCATCTTTTTTCCTCCTTGCATTAGAAGAATAATTTTACAGATTAGTTATCTGCAAAAATATCCCAATTTGCTCATACTTTTAATAATCTATTTTGTGTATATTTTCTTTTAATTCTACAATCCCAGGTGTCTAAAACCTAGAAAACCATTCCAGTGTAGCTGTTATTTTTTTGTTTTTATTATAACAACATATTGCATAGAGCATTTTACAGAAGGCAACTGAGGCTTAGGGATATTGAATAAGTTGCCCTTGGCCACAGAACTTCTTATCTTGAAAGGATCTATCCAGGTCAATGTTGGAGCGTTTTGTGAAGACCGTTGAAGTCTATCTGTGCTCACACAGGTGGAATATGCAGCACCTACAGAGTGAGGGAGGACTGAAGAACAGGAATGATCAAAGGAAAACATGTTTGTGCAGTGGTCAGCAGCCCTGTAACTGAAGGCCTGGGGTGGGATAAAGCGTGGGAAACAGTGAACCGACACACTGACTCCCATACTCAGTAATTAAGCAGAGCTGGATGTCACTAAGAAACTGTAGCTAAGACAGGCAGGGCAGCCAGAAACCGGGGCTGGCACCAGATTTCTGGAACAAAGGCATAGAGGAAGTTAGTCATAAATGGCAACTGCAGATCAAAGCATTTGCGTTGCTTTATTTTTGTTTAATGTGAGAGATTGGGTCTGTGTTCCTACTTAAATTTGAAATAACAAAATCTTCTCTATAAAAGATATTAATATTTATTAAATCCTTACTATGTATACATATTTATAATAAAAATATATATGGTATTATAAATGTTTTAATATTAATATATAAGAATATTAATATATAATTAAATTATATACATATAATTATTCATGTACATATAGTCTCATGTAATCCTCACAACTCCATGGCAAAAGAATGTTTATTACCATTTATGCATGAGTAAATAGTATCATAATACTATTAAGTGACATGTTTAAAAATTACACAGTGAATTGTGAAAGACCAATTAAAACTCAATTTAACATTAAAACTTAATATCAATGTATATTAACCCTGTTAAGTGATGATTATTTACCATATAATAGTAAGACTTAGATTTTCTTCTAATTGTTTTGGTCTTGTGGACACTGACTCTTTTTAATTTCTGAATCAAGTAAACATATTCTATAATCTTCATTCTATGCAAAATTAAAAACGTACACATATTCACTAACATTTATATTTTTTGGCATAATATTTATGTGAGTTCATTTATAAAGCTCTTGATATTGAAAATTCATCAGAATTGTGATTTTCGTTTTTATCATGTACATATTTTTTGAATTATGATGTAGAAAATCTTTAGGAAATGCCAATTCCTATCTACATTTATGATGTAATAGGGAAATTATTTTATTTATATTCTCTACAAATATTATATAGATTCAGAGTACTTCAGAGCATACTTCTGGGACTGCTGTTATAGATGACATTGGAACTTGATGGACGAATACTGATCAGATCTTCATTGTTCTTGCAGTGATTACTGTAGGAAATATCTTGTTTACGAATGCTCACCAAATTCTGTCTAGATCTCTGTAAATACCTTAACAGTGAAATTGACACCTCCTTCTCTTTTTGAACATGCTCACATAGAATACATTATTGACTCTGGGCTGATGGGAGGTTCTATTTTTTGAGGGTATCAGAGTATTTGCTCACAGATGTACTGACGCTGATACTCTGAGTGCCTACTCAACAGCCATTACTGCCTGTCCCCATTCTCCTTGAGAAACATCACCATGTGTTTCTTCGTGCATATTCTTGGGGTTGAGGGAATGTCACAGACCTAAGGTTTATCCTGGTGGATCTAATTCAGTCAAGGTAATGCAATCTTATTCCTCTGTGGATGCATAAATAATAGTTCTGTCCAGGGAACTGTGAGAGGAAACTTCAGAAACATCTCCCTTGCTCTCACAGAGGAACATGAGAATGGGATTGCTTTCTTAATCTCGACTGGCATTTTAATGTGTCTAGGCAGGACAAGCTGCCTAGACTGCAAAGGTCATCTTGCAAGCCTAGTGGAAGTAGCTCACGAGAGAGAAGTATAAGGGTGGACCCAGCCTGGGACTCTGATAGCATTATTCTCCCCCTCAGAAATGTTCCATCTCCAATTTGTTATTATTGTGTATGACATGATGTGTATGTTGTTATTATGTATCCTTTTGTTCTTAGCTTCCCTTTTCTCCATTTTTTGCTTGTGGCTAAAAGCATCAGTTAAATATGGTATTATTGCAGTTGCCTAAAACACTCAAATATGGAAAATTCAAGTGCAAAAAAAATTATTTAAAGGTTAAAGTTAGCTAATCTGAGATTCTGGCTCTGGGTAAGATGGAGTTAGCCCATTTCAAACTGTCCTTCCAATGGATATAGCTATAAATCATGGAGCATTTGTTTGACAATTATGAATAGTAAGGAAAAGCAGGAAGATTGGAAGAGGCCAGAATCGGTGGTTAAATCACCACTAAATAGGTGGTAAGACAGTCATTTTTCCTCCTAACATTCTTCGCCTGGATTGAACAGTAGGAGTTCCGGAAGGGAGCACACAGTGAGGAATCCCATAATAGTAGGAAAATAAAGGTCTTCCTCTCCTTTCAGGACCTTCAAGAAGTTAGAAACAACTTCATTTCATTTGCTTTTTTCCTCCCTTTGTCCTCCCACACTTGGCTCCAGAGCAAGGACGCAGCAGAGCAGGGTAACTATCTCCAGCCATCTAACCAGAGGACCAAAAGGGGAAGTCGTGTGGAGATGGCAAACAGGAAGGAACCAGATCATCACGCCATGGAGTCGTTTAGCAACTCTGTGAGTCACCCCCAACTGTGTGTGGGCGAGTGAATCTGATCTCTTTCACAATATCAAAAACACTGAACACTAATAGGCGACTGCCGAAGACTTTGGAAACCAGACTGCCCAAGGGTCGGCATCCTGCCCCAGATTCCAGTAGGACAGCAAAGGCTTTGAGAACCAACCTGATTCTGCAGCCATCACCCACAGACGGTGACTTGGAACACGGAATCTGAACCCAGAGTAAAGCAAGTTTACAGCAAGCAGAAGGGAAGGAACAAAAACAAGAATAGAAATAAATGGAATTGAAAATAACAATGAGACCGAAAGATGATTCTTTGAAAAGATCAATATAATTCATAAAGCTTTAGTAAGATTAAAAAACAAAAAGAGTGAAGACCCAAATTACCAACATCTTTCAAGTGGGATATCGCTACAGAACCCACAGACAATGCAAGTATAAGAACACACTGTAAATAATTCTATATTTGAATGCAATGACTTCTTACTCAAAACCCACAAATCACAAAATTAATGTAGGTCGAGTCCTATAACTATTAAAAGAAATTGGATTCATAGTTTCTCTGGTGACTTTTTCCAAACATTTAAGTAAGAAGTAACATTAATAGCAAACTTTTTTCCCAGAAAATAGAACAACAAAAAAAAAAACACCCCACTTTCCAAATCATTTCATGAAACAAGCATTAGCCAGATACCAAAAGACAATGGTATATATTTCAAAAAAAGAAAACTAAAGGCCAATACAACTCATGAACCTAGACAAAATATACTCTCAAATCAGTAATGGCCATATATAAAAGAAATAATACACCATGACCAAATAGGGCTTACACCGGGAATGTAAAGTGTGATTTTTTTTTCCATGGTAGATATAGAAAATCTGATTTTTAAATTTACCTGGAAAGACAAAGGGACTTGGAATAGCTAAAATAATTTTGAAAAAGAAGAAAGGAGAAGAAAGTTGGAGGAAACACAGTACAAGTTTGCAAGTCTTACTGTAAAGCCGCAGCAATCGAGGCAGCCTGCTATTAGTAAAGGAAGCAACATATAGATCAGTGGAGCAGAGTGGCAAATGCAGAAATAGATCCACACAAATGGAGCTGATTGATTTTTGACAAAGGTGTAATGTAATGAAGTGGAGAAAGAATTTAATCTTTCTACAATCTGTATTGGGAAAATTGGATATCCATATGCAATGAAACAGAGGGAAGCTTGACCTAAACCTCACATCATTATTGAGGTTAACTCTAAATGGATAATATAACTGTAAATATAAATTAAAATTTTAACTCTAAATGGATAATATATCTGAATGTAAAATGTAAAACTTTAACGTTTTTTAAAAGAAAGCATAGGAGAAATTCTTTGTGTCATGGGGTTTAGCAAAATGTACCTAGACATCAAAATCACAATCTATAAAAGAAAAATGATAAATTGGACTTAACTAAAATTTTAAAACTCTGTTTTCTTGTGAAAAAAAATGCTAAGAGAATGAATAGACTCTCCATAGACTGAGAGAAAATATTTGGAAATTATGTATCTGACAGTGGGCTTGTACACAGAATGTATAAAAACTCTCAAAACTCAGCAGAAAAGCAAACAAACCAATTAATAATGGACAACAAATTTAAACAAATACTTTACCAAAGAAGGTATATAAATGGAAAATGCACATTGAAAACATGTTTAGCATCATTATCTTGTATGGATATGAAAATTAAAACCGTAATGGTATACAAATACACACCTATAAGAATGGCTAGTATATGCATGTATATATTGTACATATATATGTATATGTATGTGCGTGTGTATTGTATGTGTTTATATACTTACACGCACACATATATAAAGTGCTCGTGAGAATATTGAACAACTAAACTTTCATATATTGTTGATAAAACGCAAATTTTTACAACTTGGAAAATAATTTGTCATTTTCTTATAAGGTTAAAAATACGCTTACTGTGTTAACCAGCAATCCCACTCCTGGGTATTTACCCCAAAGAAATAAAAGCTTATGTTCATATACATGCATACTTATCTTTATAGAGCTCAGTTTATAATTGCCCCAAACTGGAAACAACTTGGCTGCCTTTCAATGGGTGAATTGATACAAAAACTGTGGTACATCCATACAGTGCAGTACTAATCAAAATTAAAAAGAATGAACTACTGGGGTATAGAATTCGAATGACTCCCTATGGGATTCTGCGTGAAGAAAGCCAGTTTCCAATGTTTAACTACCGCATAATTTCATTTGCATGACATTCTCAAAAGGACAAAACTATAGTTATGGGGAATATGTCTGTGGTTGGCAGGGTTTGGGTGTGATAATGGTTACATTATTCTCTATGTGTATTATATACTGCACATCAAACATCAATTTCACTGCATGATAATTTTTTAAAAAATGTAAAACAAAAGAATCAAAGCTTTTCCCCACAACATTAAATAAAAGCAACCTTTTAATATGGAAAAATGAAAAGTTAAGCAAAACTGATTCAGAAAATCTCTAACAAATTAGCACACTACAGCCCAGAGAGGGGAAGGAACTTGCTCAAGTTCCCACAGCAAGTAAAACAGCCTAGAGCCCAGGGCTGGGAGGCAGCCCAGTGTTCTTTTCTATAAAGCCAGAGTGCTTCAGTTGTTCCCTAGAATTTAAGGTATGGATGGCATACTTGAGGTCACCACCAAAGCACGGATTTTAAATAGACTCATTAATATTATTAGATTTCAGTCACTTCATACTTTTAAATGGACCCATCAGGAAAAGTAATGGTCAACTGGAAAATGTTAATATGGGAGTTTTAGTAAGATGAAGACGTAGACACAGAAACAACTTCGAGGGGTGTACAATAACAGGGCAGGCAGAAAAATGCAGCATGAATTGTCGTGTTCTACATGGGAGGGATTTTAATCCACACAGTTGGCTCAGATTTTAAATGTTCATATCTTTAAGTACACATTGTTGTCTCATTTGTTTGGAGAATCTCAGGTAGAGAGCTTTCTATATTGTGATGTTTTGTGAGAATCAACCAGTTCAGCTGAAGTCAAATTTTTATGACTCTGGATATCCCAAAATGAATTTTTAAACTTAAGTAAATATAAATAATGTTACATGTGGAAATGTAAAACAAGTGTGTACTAAGACAGAAAGGCCCCAGTCTTTAATAAGAAAAATCTTGTAGAATGGAGTTCAAGTTATACAAGATTATTTTTATTGACTTTCAAATTATTTGTTGAGATTAAAAAAAAAATCTGTAGAGTTGAGCTGAATTATGTTCCTTTACCAGATGAACTGTCATATTTTTAAAACAATTTCTAAATCATTTATTAAAATGAAATGCAGGTATTTGAATTATAATTTGAGAGAAATAATGTAGTTATCATTAAACTACTGCTTCAGCATCATATCATACCATTTGGCTATTCCAAACTATCCCTGAATAATTTAGGTCATATCTTTAAATTTGAAAGAAATACCTTATTTTGGTGGCAACATCAGTCATCTTAAAAATATCGCTCATGTCAAATTGTTTAAATTGAAAAAACGGTTTTCTTGAAAAGGAAGTTGCATTTGTTTCTTTCTATAGAGAGAAGTAGTTGTCAGTAAAGTGGAAAATTGCAGATACTAAAAGAATTATAGCATCGTATATGTTTGTTTTTAAAAACAGTTATTTCATGAAAATCTAAGTATAACCAGCACTGCACAAACAAAACAAAACAAAAACATTGTGGAGCCAGAGAGTGTGGGGTGGGAACAGAGTGAAGGGAAGGGATCCTTGTTACAGAGAATCAATTTATTATACTGATTTCATTTCTTCCTCTCTGTCATGAACATCCCATCTTTTCACTGGTGAGCAATATAAGCATATTCTTAGAATAACTGCATTGGCTTTCCTTTAAAAGCAAAATATACCTTTATATTTTTAGTGGTAATCAGCATAATATTAATGCTGTTGGGTTACTAAGATAATACTTTGGGGTTATAGTGATAACCTCAAACTCCTGGGCTCAAGCGATCCTCCTGCCTCAGCCTCCTGAGTAGCTGGGACTACAGGCATGTGTCACCATGGCTAGGTAATTTTTCTATTTTTAGTAGAGATGGGATCTCCCTCTTGATCAGGCTGGTCGCAAACTCCTCAGTTGAAGCCATCCTCCTGCCTGGGCCTCTGAGAGTGCTAGGAACACAGGCATGAGCCCAAAGGAAGGTTAAAACCATTTATGACCCACATCTTACTTAGAAAGAACCCTCCCCCTGGAAGTAGCCTGGGGCATAGGGTTAAGATTCAAAAAAATGCTCTGCCTAATACCCTAAAGTAAGGCTAATGTAGAGTGCAGGGGGTGGGGGAGGTCCAGCAGGATGTTTGGAACATGTAGGCTCTTTGCTCTAAACAGAAACTGTAATGGCAGATTTCAAATAAAAATAATATAATTTAAGGTCATTCTTGTCTCTGATTATAAATCCACAGCATCCACAGGAGTCAAATCCACTATCAGTAAACCAAGCATTGTACAAAGTTGTCCAGGAGGAACCTCAGGCCTGGCAAATAGAAGCTTGTTATTGCTTCCACTGCAATGACATCCCCAGATCCACCGGACTGCATGAACCAAGAGGAGCTGCAGAGTTAGGGACATGCATGACAGGTGTGGGAGATTCCACCAGTGGGAAGAGCTCCTGTGAACTGGTTGGCTGACCAAGGATATCCGCTACTGCCAAGAAGGTGAGGACTTTTCTACGTCCGTCTCAAAAGATGAAGAACATCAGGTGTTATTTTTCCTTCCTCTTTTATAAGTGGAGGTTTGGTTATGAATTATCCCCTTTTGCCTCTATCTTCAAAGACAAGTTATTTGGGGAAATTAAATCGATCATTTTGTCACAGATTGTTAGACCTCGAGAAAGTAGATTTGGGCCCAATAAAAAGAAATTCACCTACTCTAAGAAAAGCCCTGGACACAGAGCCAGGACAATAACAGCAAATAACTAGATAGATGTTCTCTGCTGAGTGAGTATATATTATTTTTATTGCATGTAGAAACATTTGTTACATTAATAAGTTCATAATATATATTTTCCTGAATGCAACCACAAGACATCTGGATCAAGGCAAATTATTATGATTTACAGTTAATAACAGCATCAGCTGCCCTTACCCCAGTCCCTCAGGTAGCAATAGGAGGAAAGCCAGATGTTGCCCTACATGTGCAGGATATTTAACAAGAGAATCCGACAATTATGAATCTGGCCATTTATACTGGATGGTTTACCAAGTTGCCACCTCCCCTTCTGAGAGAGAAAGAGAGAAAGCTTTGCTCCCTGGTCATCACTTACAATTCCTTTGGAATGTAAATACTGGCTCTTTGGCTGGGAACTTCATTCCCCTTTGTAATGGAAATGACTTTTCTCTGAAAGAGAAAGGAAAGCCCCAGCCCATTCACCTCTAAGATAAGCATTTGATTCTTTGGCAAATGGCTCCAGGTCTACTACCCTCTAAATCACAAGGCTTTCCCTTTCACCCACATCCCAGTTTTCTTCCCTCAGAAAGTCTTTGCCATTCAAAACTGTGAAAAATATTTATATTGGTTTTTATAACCACATGGAAAATTTTTAAAAATTTTCTCTATGTGGGAATAGGTATGTCCATGCCTATAGGCAAGGGACCCAAAAGTTGGAATGCAATTAAATGTGGCAATAATGATAATAGCACAGCTATTTTAGAGTGAGTGATATTGTAATCCATTGTGTTATCACATTTAGAAGTATTAAATCGTTTAATCTTCACTCAGAACACACGGTATGGGTGTTAGGTAGACAGCGAGGGATTCCAGGTCTCCTAGGTATGAAAGTGGGGAAAGTGGGTGCCTTGTCTTGGCGCTGCCTTGAGCAATTTCCCCACGTGGGAAAAAGGACAGGAGGGCCCCAGTCTCCACCACACTCCTCGTCCTCCCTCCCCCGCACCCACCAATTGGGGCTGCCCCACCTGTCCCTAGCAACTGCCATATGTGGGAGAGGAGGGACCACCCTACCCACCTACCAATCAAAACTTAGCAGGCCAACTGCAAAAGAATACAGAGGACTCTCTAGTCCAAGGGCCAAGTGGTGTAGGAAGGTTACCTAGGGCAACCTAAAGCTAATTATCATGTTGTTTGCTTAAATCTACATTGTGGTTCACCCGCCCCACCTCCCCTCCCCCAACAAATGGGCTTTCAAAGAGGTTCATGGTAGATCTGCATGCACAGTAAAACTCGGGTCATGACTGACCTCACACTCCCAACTGTCCATCAGGTGGTTCCATGATGACGTCTGAACCACGGGGAGGTCCCTATCTGTACACTATAAAACAAGACCCAGTCCATAACCAAGGTCTCTTTTGCTACGACAGGAGGTCCGGTCGTCATCTGTGGTGTATGTGTTTTGCTCTGTAAACCTATATCTTGCTCTTGTTCTATAATCCTACCTTCCCACCCAGCAGATTTCATCTTGTGCTTGCCTTACTTTGGTGTGTCTGGTCATTCTTCAGCCAAGAGCACACCAAGGGCCCAGAACGCAGAACAAGATTGCCAAACCTGACATGGGTACTATTAACCCTGTTTTATAATTGAAGAAACTGAGACATAAAGAGTTTAAGTAAATTTCCTGTCCCACAAAGCTAGTAAAAATTAGGCGTGAGTTATTATTAAGTAGACAGCCAGGGATCTCCGGCCCATCCTGTGGACGAAGTCATTTATTTAAGTCATTTCTGTTTTAGTTTTGTTTTCTATAATTTGCAGCTAAACCTAAATCTAGTAATACATTATTTTATCATCATTTCTTAAAGAGAAAGTCTATACTATAACAATCTGTTTATTTCATTAATTGATGTTCTGATCTATTGAGTGTAAATAACACACATTAGCTCTCAAATCCTGTCACTATTAATTTATTTCTTGGTTCTTCTGGATAATGATTAATACTTCTGCTAGGTACTAGTCATTTTTCTTGACACATTTAATTATAGATTGAGATAAAGGAAGATCAAGATAGCTTACACTGTGGTAACAACTTTCATTGGATTCTTTCTATATTGCTAGTGCTTTACTTAAATTATCTTTATGATGAGAAAAACTCTCAAGGTTTCATTTTGCCCATTTCTCAAATATGAAAACTGAGGCCCATGATTCCAAGTAAATCAGCCAAGAATTTTAACTTAGGTCTCCCCAAAGCTGATACCATATGCTATTTGATACAAATGTTCTTCAAAGAGTGAAGACAGGAATAAGTAACTGCAGTGTGCAAGAGATAAATTAGTATGTGCTACAAAAAAGTCCAAAGTGCTATGAAATTAAAAATGAAAAAAGATCAGGTTCCAAGGAACAACGATTAACTTCTTACCATTTTCAAATTAATCTTTTTTCTTTCAAGTAGTTCAACTTACTTTTCACACACAAAGCACTTTTAGATATTTTGGTCCTGCTATAAAATAAATTTGATTATGAAATTTATCTTTTTGAACAGAGTGTTTCCCATTCTTTCAAGAAGACATTTTTAGTGCTCAAAAATGACTAATGTATATTTTTATTTTTCATACTTCTAATGTATCAGAGGTTGATGTCTAGAAATGTGTATAAAATATACATGATACATTTCTTAGCTAATTGTCACTATATTACTAAATCACAATGCTTCCTGCAAGGCTATCTAAATTCCATTAAATCATGAAATTGTCTACATAATTAATAATACTAGATTGGATGGTTTGCAGTCAAGTAATTTCTTATTCTCATTGTAAAGAAAGAACATTTATCATTGTTCTTTAAGAATGGAATTGCTTGTTTAGGCAAATGCCTAGGTGTCTTTTCTATTAGCAGTGGCATGTTATACATTTGCTTGACTATAGAAAATGAAAAACAACAGTTTTCATTTATATCATGCTTAACAGCCTTAAACCTACCACAAAAAAAAAGTAGTGAATTGTTTATTGTTTTGGAGGTTCATTAACTCTTTCACGACAATAATTTAGGATGGGAAAGATTTCTTCATAGGTATATTGGCCCCCAAATAGTTTCTATTACTCCGAAAAATTTTGAAAACATTTCAACATGTGAATTATGTTTATTGCTCAATGCCTACATTTCTTTTAGAAGAGATCCAGGTTTGTTTTTCTGACTGGTTTTGAAAAGTCAGTTTCAATCTGCATCTTAAACTACCAATTGAAAGAGAATTGGTTTGCTTACTGCAGACATATTAACTGTCTCATAGTACTACTGGTTAAGCTATATTAAAACTATTTACCTTAACATCCATCCAGCATCAAAGAAATTATCAGTAAAGTCAATCTCGGAAGGAGAGGCTATCAGCCCTGAAATAAAAGAATGGCTGCAATGACCTTCTAAATTTTCAAAGCTGTAGATTATTCCTGTTCTAACATGAATTCCATCCAGAAGCAAACATCGTTAACATTTTAGTGCACATTTTCACAATCCAATTTTCACACATTTTTTAGTGTTTACGTTACATTAATTATTTTAAATGATCAATTCACTTTGTTGCTGCTGCAGAGTCAACAATAGAAACATAGATATTCTCTATTGTGAAGTGAGATTGTTACAGAAAAATTGTCCATGCGGTACAGATATCAACTCTTTACTCCTCACAGAACTGGACCCAATTGGAGTGAATCTGATTCTGTATCCTCCATCGGTGCGACACTTCCTGCAACGGCTGTGAGTTCCTACACAGTATTTCCTTAGGTGTCTACCTGCTTCCATGCATCTGAATCCTTGACATTGTTCCTGTTTTGGGACCTTGTTCCCTTCAGCCCTTACTTTCTGTCCCCAAGGACAGGTATTATTACTCCACAATGGAAATGTATCAGCTATTATAACCATTACATTCCCTAAAATGCTTCGTTTATGCTCTATGCTGCATATAATCAATCGGCAATTAGGTATACCTATCTTGTGCTGTTATTTATAAGGGAGTTACTAACATATTTAAGGTGTTTCGTATTTTAAGATTTTAGGACTACTGTTTGGAGGCAGTGTGTCCATACACACTATATAGGCTACCATCTGTCCAACTTGGTAGCTCTGTTATAACTGCATAAACTCTGTGAGTGGGCAGGAGATATGCTTAGTTACCAAACAAGTTACTTTGCTGGTGTTTTTTTCCATTCACCAAGGACACACTCCTGTGTTAAATGCCCACTCTCTTAAGGCATTTATGTTTTCAGTCACCGACATGAAAATTTATTTTTTTGTGGCACACATGTCCTTTATATGATATGATTTTGTGCATGATAATTCAATAGTTGTTTAATGACTATCTGCTTAAACTTAGGATGGCTACAAAACATACCAATGATTTAAATATAAAATGGAATCCATTTGTACTGGATCTGTAAGTACATCTATGAACAAAAATGCAGGACCTTAGAAACATCAGGTTAGGAACAAGCATTCAAAAGATGAAGAAAACATTTCCTTGATGACTAGAGATGTTGAGCATTTTTTCATATGTCTTTTGGCCATTATTCTGTCTTCTTTTGGAAAAGTTTCTGTTCATGTCCTTTGCCCACTTTTTGATAGGGTTGTTTGATTTTTTCTTATTGATTTCCCGAGAGACCACTTATCTCCAGTGAGACTGGCCTTTATCAAAAAGTCCCAAAACAATAAATGTTGGCGTGGATGCAGAGAGATAGGAGCACTCATACGCTGCTGGTGGGGCTGCAAACTAGTGCAACCTCTGCGGAAAGCAATATGGAGATACCTGAAAGAGGTACAAGTGGAATTACCATTTGATCCAGCAATCCCATTACTGGGCATCTACCCAAAAGAACAAAAGACATTCTATTAAAAAGACATCTGCACCCAAATGTTTATAGCAGCACAATTCACAATTGCAAAGATGTGGAAACAACCCAAGTGTCCATCAATACATGAGTGGATTAATAAAATGTGGTATATGTATACCACGGAGTACTATTCAGCTTTAAGAAACAATGGTGATATAGCACCTCTTGTATTCTCCTGGAAAGAGCTGGAACACATTCTACTAAGTGAAGTATCCCAAGAATGGACAAACAAGCACCACATGTACTCACCATCAAATTGGTATTAGCTGATCAACACATAAGTGCACATA